>DWPT01006535.1:0-11381 GCA_018251895.1 Agathymus mariae mariae
CCCTATCAAAAATGGTAAGTGAGAGACACAGAATTGGTTTTGATTCCCAGTTTTTTTATTGATAAGATATCTGGTGACAATTTCTTCATTAAATCGAAATATGAAAACTTATTGCTTTGAGCAAATGACGACCAGACCCTATTGCCTCACAAAAACAAAGACTTACTTAACACTCAAAACAAAAGATTTTCTGGACAGGACAACGGTTAATTTTTTGGTTACCGATAAGTTACTTATGACCATAATTTGGTTATTGTGACCTTTTTATACTTTAAATTAAATTTTAAAAGAACCTCTTTGTCAGATGCGCCCGTATTATTCGCGCAAAATATAAAGTAAATGACTGAGGTGCTTAGTAAAATTATTTTGAAAATTGACATCTAAATTTATTAATCTTTTAACTCAATCGTTCATTTACCTTGCCCTACAGAAATCATATAAAGTCATCTTGAATGAGTTTTTATTAATTGAGTACAAATTACAAATTAAATTAAAACTTACCTGCCAAAGAACTAGGCGTGCAAGCTAAGTACACCAGGTGGTTGACCCTCTTGTATTCAAAATAGTCTAGAGAGATGTTAAGGCTGTCTACTGGCAGGCTTAGAACGGGACTCCATAGGAAACATAACAGTAGTAAATACATTTTTGTAAGTTGATTCTGTACAAAACAGTTCTGAAAATAATAGCCGATTTATGATCTCAAAGCGAATTACCTCAACTGCTTCCTCATTTGCAAATCAGACCTGAAAAAATATTTAAATTATAGTCTGCTCTGATTGTTGTGCTCTGTATGATTGTACATGTTATGATAATAATTTCATGAGCAGTTTCATCCTTTGGAGAGCAAATTAAGCAGTCAGTTGGGATCTTTTTCAAAGGTACAACTCACAAAGGCCATACTTATGTAGGTGTCACATTCAAGCACCTCTGATTGACACCAAGAGTACGAGATAAATATATTTTTTTTGTTAATTTCTCTTTACAGATAACTAGCCGTGACCACAACTCAGGTATTTGATCATTTAGAATCATTGGTGCGTATAGAGTGTATTATTTATTTTCGAGTTTTAATCGAGCAAACCGATAGGAACGGATAAACAATTAATTAACTAATTCTGTTCATTAAAAATCAAAACGTTTACATTCAAATATGATTAACAATACGTCAAGCGGACTAATTAGTATCGATATAAAATATAAAAATTGCGACTAATTATTACAATCAAAAGGATACCTATTGTGATAATTTAATTTAAATAAAATTAATCAGTTCTCTGACTTAACGTGCGTTTCAAAACATTATAAGTTCAGTTTGAGTTGAACTATAATTACATCGCCCTTTTCGGCAAAATAATGAAAAAACACTAATAAATTAATGGATAGTATAACTTGCAAATCCAAACTCGATCTAGACGCCGAATGATTGCGATCCAGTAATTGGCAACTTGCCTATCACTGTGACATGGCATTTTACTTGTCACACGAATGAAGGCTGCCATATATTATTTACCAATAAATACTGTATCTAATAGCTCATCAAGTACTTCGAGTTTATTGATATCTTTTATGACAATAAATTAAATTATTTTGATGTTTGCATATATTTTTATTTATGAATATACGTGTTGACTAAAACAAAAATAATCCGACTACGAAGAGAGACTGTCTATTCATTCGATAGGCAATGTACCAACAGAATATGGTAGTCCTGTGAAAGGAAAGAGTATGAAGAGAGCGAAAAAGTAAAAAATTGAGGTAATTTCACTTTCTTAACAAAGCAACATACAGTTTTAAATTCAGACGGTGTTGGTAACTATGTGACGAACAAAATTTGTAACGGAGTTTGTTGCAAAGTTTGCGCTTGCACAGCGATCGGATTATGTTTTTAGTTAGGCTACCCCTAAATATTAAAGTAATTTTCATAAACTCTAATGCCTTACCTATCACAAATCACAAAATATACTGGAAATCTTTCTGAACCTCGCTTTATGTTCGTGAATTATTCAATAGTCTTCAAAAATATCCAGTCCATTTTGACGGCAGCGTCTGAGGGCCTTGTTAACTGACTTACCTGGAATTATTGAATGAGATCGTCCCCTAGAGCGGCCTTCGGTCACGCCGAAAGACCGAAAATGACGGATACTGCGGTAATTTTTCTTGCTTACAAAGTGAAGCATTTATTTATGTTTTTAATATCTTCTATATTACTTTTGGTTGTGTGGATTTCATGCCGGATTGAGATTGGAGCGGTACCCGAGGGCCACACGAGGAGAGGACAGAGGCCCTTTCGTCTACTGCACCATTTATCTATTGGCAAGGTGTCTCGAACTTATTACTTTGTCCTGGTTGTTGTCAATAAATAATTGCACATTGCTTACTGCACCTCTTCTCTCTTCTTTACCTCTACAAAATGATGGACAAGTTAACGAAGAGAAATAGAATAAACTCAGCGGCAACTCTTAATATTCTTACCACAATCCTATTACCATTAGCGATAATTTGGAATTTTTTTGGCATTCTTGTCTATCTGTCTGAATGAGTGACAAAAATAGAATATTTTTTATTTCATAAAATGGATCTGTTTTCGCGGAATAGGAAATTAGCTAATTAAACTTACTATTGACATTCTATTAAGACAGTAATATATAGAATTTGACTACCTTGCTGCAGCTATAATAATAAACAATCATGCTTCTAATACATTAGTAGAAGTAAAAACCCATTTCTTAAACACTGCCGGTGCCAATCGTAATACATTTGACGCCCGTAACCTGTAACAAATCGTGTCTCTAGCGCATCAATGAAAGTAATTCTATTGTGTAATTGTCGTATACCGCGAGCAGTTGTATCACTGACACAGTGTTACACGAAGGGAGCCCTCAAGCTAAATTCCTAAGCTTTACGCAGGGTCTGATTTAGTGGCGCACAAATTACGGGACGACCGCAGAGTGTGCCGTGTAGTATAACCAAACTTGGGGGTTGGTGTAGTATGGATAATAATTATATATTTATATCGGTGTCCCATTCTAAACAGTTCACTTAGTTTGGTTACAATACGTTAGCACCTATCTGTTATCAGACTGGGGTGGCTCGAGCAAAGCTATCTTTGATTTTAGATGATACGAAAGGTCCGGCTAAAAGTTATATAGGTTAATGCTATCTCCAACCACAATTCAATTTTAATAGCCAATATTCTAAGCATCAGCGAGCCATACTTACAGTATTTATAATTTAACTAGTACTCATTAAATAAAAATTGTAGAATAAAAATAATATATATCAGTTGTCGACTTGAAAGGATCTGCAAACATACTGCACTTGTAAATCTACATTATCAATCTGACAACTAAAATGTATAAGAGGTTAAAAAGTTCACTCAACATTTTAAACAATGTATATAAAAACTAATTGTACTTTTGTTCTTTCACTACATTTACAGTCACAGAACAAACACACGTTTGCAAATTTGTGAAAATAATGTAGTAAGCACGTATAGTACATGGTATTAGTAATAATATATATTAATTTGTTTCCCTGTAGCGGATAATAATATAATGTACTTGAACTATTTTATTTATTATGTATTTTTAAAGTTTGTACGTATTTAATTTGTTTAGATCAAACATACTTTGTTCGTGTTTCCGGATGAGCATACATACACTGCAGTAATACGGTACTTACTATTTCTATATTATAATTGTATATTTTTACAACACACTTTAAATAGAAAAATAAATAAAAATTGTATGTCAGTTACCTAATTTCAGGTGATTGTTTCTGTTAATAAAAATTTTAATACAAAATTAAAGTGTTATTGATCAGCCCGTACAAATTTTAACATCTTAAAGAACCCTTATTAGTGATTGGTTTAAAAAGTTATTGAATCGCTACCTAATAGTATTTCTTGAGTATGTACATCTACTATTAATATATTGCATGCGCGATATATTAATTTCTATACAAAGATTTTCACATCACTCTAACTCATACCATATTAGGCTTTTGAGAATGGAATTTTTAAGGAAATTTATTTAAATTTATCTTAATTTTGGGACTTAAACGTCGTTTCTTTTTGTAGGGACAATACAAACATCAAGTAATGGTTACACAAATTATTAATAGAAGACACTTAACTACAAAGTTATAGTTACTCAAAATCTATCTCTGATACTGCCTTACTCTTTGTTAGTTAATGAGAAAAAAAAAAATACTCGACACTTTTGATTCGTCTGTATGCAACATTACAGTGAGATAATAAAATTCCTGGGAATCGTGATAGTATTATGGTTACCGTAGTAATTTACCAGTTTCGTATAATTTATACAAATCGGGTTATATTTATAGTGGGTTAAATATTTTTGGATTAACACGCATATAATGAGACTTGTTTTATTTTAATGCTTCGTTTGGGCATGTTTGAATACAATTGGTAGTAAAGAATTTCAATTTAACTATATCTATTCGTAGAAGTTCATTAGTTACATAAACTTTTGTTGAGCCTTGTATTGATGCAGACCGACAATTTATCTAAATGTAAATAAGATATCAAATGTAAATAAGATATCAAAATTTATAAAAATATAACTAAATAAAAGGGCTCATTTTACAGGATAACAATTATTATTTATTTATTGATAATATATTAAGAACATGTGTGGAAATCATCGAAATTATGAAGTAAAAAAACCTATAACTGTTTTCACCTTTACATTACAGGAAATCTTATATTTATAAACGGGAAATGACAATCATTTGCTTTACCGAACTCCATATTAGACGTGTTCAGACTTGGTCGCTATTTATTGTGAATAAAACATATTTTTATAATCTAAATCTCATACGTATTTTTCTCCAAGCAGACGTTACAGATCTAATCAAAGTCTCGCTGTGTCTCTCTCCCAACCAAATGGTCGCCCATACAAAATCGCGGTAGAGGCATTGTCTCGCTATTCCAGGTTATACGAAGGATTACGACATTACAAGTGAGTACATCCATATCTCAATACGGTTGAGATTCTAGTGCTAGTCGTTCAACGAGCTCGCATCGACATATGTTCGTGTATAATTCTTCGTCTTATACTCTTCGTTTTCATGCTTTTGAATTACGACAAACGCTGTTGTATGAAGCGTTCGTTGCCTCTCTAGCAAACAAGTAAACGAAACTTCTTTCGCCGAATGTTCATTAACTCCATATATGTAGCTAAGTTGAAATAGGAATAATTAATAGTATCAGGCGGTACTTTGAGGAAATTCATTTTTATTAAATTAATATTAATTTACCATTCAACAATCTGCAAGCAATTTAAATTTATAGGAAATAAAGACAAGCAGGTATGAAGTTATAAAATATTCACATACAGTGTCTGAGCAATAAATGCACAAGTAAACATTTGTTTTAAACACACACAGAGACACCCTCGACCAGATGATACAAAATGGAATGATGCATGTTATCTTGACACTGGAAATTTGTGACACTGCCAGAGTATTCCTGAATACGACATATTTTCGACTTTTGGGGAACATAACATAATTCGACTCGACAATAAGTTCTACGCGAAGTTATATTTTACTTTACAACTTTTGTGTACTAGGACTTGACAATTAAACGACAGCTATATTTAAGGACACTATTCTTAAAATATTTAGTTACTACTAATTTGAAAAAATATAACTAAGGCCGGACAATGTTAGGTACTTTTATTTATAGAGAAAATGAAGTCTCGCATATATGCCCCAGAGCCGCCAATAGCGACCCAGTAGTTAAAAGCGTTGTCTTGTCACCCCGGCCGGCGGCCACAAACTTTAACCCAGTCGAATCTGAGCCAAGTGTTCAGAACATGAAACTTGCAGCAAAAAAGTCTATTGTTTGAATGTTGACTAATCACATCAAAAATGAGAGATAACATTTCGATATGGATAAGCTGTGTGTGCAATACTGGTTTCCCTAAATTTCGAAATGCGTGCTTCCGTATTCGACTCGTCTTTTATTTGCAAAGTATCCAAAGGTCCCTCGGGAGCTCAGTCCGTTCAGTTTCACCCAATTCCAAAAGGTGGTGCTAAAAATTTGGGAACATTCAACTTTCAGTAAGTCGTACCAAATATTCCATAATAAAGTATTCACCTACAGGACTTGTTAGGGTTTCGGTTACAGTTCACACGCATATCTAAACTAAACTCAGACTTCTGACTCGAACTGGACACAATACGGAACGACGTGTAATGTAATATTGACAAGGCAGCTAAATGTGATGCGTGATGATTCAATCGATTCCCTGCAATTATAAAATAATTTTCATTGAGCGAATTTGTGTTTTTAAAGTAGACTGGACGGCATCAGACTAAATTAACCAAAAGCTTAGGGTTGTAGATATTACTCTCAATATCCAACACCGCAACCGCTATCTAGGATGACTCGAGGAACTATTTGGTTATAGAGGCATCGAGCATGGAACAAACTACCGAAGAAGATAATAACTAGCTCACCAAAATATATATATATATATATATATATACGTCAATCATCTGGGATCCCAAGGCATTTTGAAATACATGACTTGTACGGTGGGCGTTTGGTTGGTGTTAACACCCCTTCCTGTACGATGAGCTACTTTAGGGTACCATCGTGCGTTCTTTAATTGTTCAAGGGGCGCATTCGAAATGACGGCGGTATTAAATAATGATCAATATGCATTTAAAATATTCAGGTGGTCCTCACAGAATTTTTAAAAATGCTTGTAAAATGCTTGACAGGTTTCTTGAAGCCATATGCATCGATGGGAGAAGTTCTAAAATCATATATTCTGATATTATATCGCAATGAAATGACTACAAAAGCATCGTGACAGAATAACTTTATAAATATTATAAAATTGAATCGTAATATTGGGTTTGTTTAAAGTAAATATAATATGTTACTTATATATTTTTACATTATAATAAAATCTTGTCGAAGAATAATGATTTTGATACAAATTTAGCTAGATCTATGTTAAGAAAAGTTCTACATAATAATTACAATATCAGTATGAAATACTACAAATAATAATACCAATGTCCTAGAAAATAATTAAAACAGAAGTGAAAATCTTTCAGGGATATAGGAACAATATCAACATGATCTATATAAAATATAATATTATAGGAAAAAGTGTTTGCATTAATAATTAAGGACATTTTCAAAAATCTGAAAATAAATTATTTAGTATTTAGTCATATTTTAAGAAGTCTTCATCAAAATATCAGTGGAATAATTTAAAAGTCGATCCGACATTAATAGTATGTCTTGATGATTTGAAAAAGTGGAGGATTTGTAAATCACAAAAGGAATTAATATGTAATTATTTTATCTCACCTTGAGACTATTCTCGTGTAAAAAAAAATATTTTAATTTACGTAAAGTTAAATAAAGATTTTCCAAAAAAAAAGAAACGCTTGCGAAGAAATTTTTATCGCTTGTAGAAGAGAAAATTAAATTAAACCTAAAGTTATAAGAAAATGTGTATAAGATAAATATTTAAAGTTAATAATGTATATAAAAGATGATATGTTGTTACTAGGAAACTGATTTGGAAATATATTTAGTGATGTGTATTCTGGACCTTTTAAAGTAACAGAAAATGTTAAAATCTGGCGTAAGGATACAGGAGAAATTATACATAAAAATAAAATGAAATTGTAAATTATTTAAAAAAGATGCAAATTGTATTTTGTACCTTTATCCTTTATATTGGGGCATGTGAGAAACAAGTCTTGTGTCTTTAATAAAACAATTGAAGAAGAAGAAATTGGACATATAATCCACTTCATATAATTTATAATACTTGTGAAATTAAAGTAATGAAAATTTTGCATTAAAAACAAAAGAAATGTATCTCACTAGGTGCTCAGTGCATAGGTAATTTTGTTTTTTAAATGCATACTTAGAAGTAGCTTAATAATGGAAATTCAATAAAGTCAGCATCGAGTCGCTGTCAATATAAACAGGTCAGCTAGTGAGACGGAAAAGCTAATTTCTCTGCACATTATAAATTCATGAATGCTTTGTGTTCCCCAAAAATAAGTTGTTTGTTTCCCCGTAAAGTTTTTCCTTTCAAAGCGAGCTGTAATTGCTACCTCGATCCCAATTCAAATTGGGCTTTTTTGACCTTTAATAAACTAACGTATTTTCATCTACGACCTAAGAGGATCGGATTTACATCACGTAATTGGTTTATCTTTTGCGACAGGGTGTGAAGTCTGCGAGGTGCGGAGGTTTTAAAAAAATATTCTGTGGCATGTCAGTGTAACCTTTTTATTTGTGAGCACAAGACGAGATAATTAAAATTTTCTTCCCTGCGGTAAGTCTTTCAAATTCGTTTATTATCTTTCTTTTTATATTAAACAAATATTGTTTATTTTTTTTATAACTAACAAAAATATCTAGGCGCGATTTGTTAATTTTACAAATCGTTTTAATTAAATTATCCTGGTTTTCATACTAAAATAACTATATATACGAGATATCTCCTAAAAATTAAACTAAGTAGTGATCGATACGTTCATAGCCCAACGTTTACAAAGAATAACCGAGTCAAGTATTCTCGGGCGTGCTAGCTAGTTAAAGGTTGGACCATCATGGTTGGCATGTTAACTCGTCACTCCCGTTGACTAATGTTATCAGGATTACTACGGGATTAAAGCTGAACTCTGGCCAATGTTACAATTCCGATCAAAAATTTATGATTTATTCAAAGCACATATGGTAAGATACCACTGGAAAAAATATTTGAACTAAATTATTCTTTTTTAAATTAATTATGGAAAAGATACTGAATCGGCTTAGTTGTTAAAAACCAGATTATGATTATAAGTCACCTCAGGCAGTATAATTGCGTACCTTCCAAAAGCTCAGAATTTGTTATTTACGGGTAGAGAATAACGAAAATGTCGTTTATGAATGATATCTTCCTAATTTCTTGTTTTACTGATGGCTGTCTCGCACATAGCCATTGTAAATGTTTTGAATACTTTATTCTGAAGCCGTGACACATTTTTTGTTTTTTGCAGGTTTTTATTAGAAAATATAATTTGTGCCTCTAAATGACATTATGAAGTTAGAGACTACAATGCAATAACAATACATATTTTAGCAATATAACAAGGATATAACAATGTCTACAATGATGGAACGTCGGCCCCTCTGTCTGTTCTATCGGTATTATAGCGGAGGGTGCTGCAAAGAACTGTTCGACTTGGTGCGCACGTCACCCTTCCATCATCACACAACTTGGTGAGCACTTTGTAGAAGGTGAAAAAATAGCTATCAGGTTATATTTTCTATTAAGAATCACATAAATTTTATCAGTTATCCCTTTTATATAAAGCAGAAATATTATAATACATTAAATTATGAAGGAGTAATAAGTGTTCGAGGTTGATTGGGCGTATTCGACTATTTGCATTTATTCACTTAAGTAAAATACGCACGAATTACATAGTATTTTTTACAATTTCTTTCATTAAAATGAAATAGTTTTTTTTATTATTTCTAATTAAATTATAATAATAAAAATATTATTTCATTAAAATGATATCGAAGACGAGTAATCGTGGCCGTTATTTCCAATTTTCAATTTTGACATTGGAAATGTCTCTTTTCGTTCGGTCCAGTGTAGGCTCCGATTTCACGAAAAAGTGCGATCCCCCTTATATCTCGGAGAGTTGTGAAGATATGATATTCAGAAAAGGCTCAAGAGACGCGTATTTACGAGATCTGTAAGGTGCGAAAATAATTATTCCACCAAGTTAAAAACGAAACAAAGTATGGCCGAAATAGTGAAAAAAATAATGTTTTTTTCCGAATTTTTGATTTTGGCGCTCGATATTTTGGAAGCGAAGAATGATATCAAAAATTCGAGGAAAACTCCTCTGGACAATTTTGTCAGCTACAATTTGGGACTAAAACAAAGACGATCATGTTTGCCTTGCAGGCTAACCTTTTAGAAAAAAGTCAAAAAATAAATTCGAATTTCGTAGATTTATTACCAATGTGCTCGATAGTCGTGTGAGGCACGAAATCTGTGCATTTGTTTTGCTCCATTTTTATTTCTTTTTACATGCGCCTTTTCAAATATCGGGGGCAGCGATGTGAATAAAAACACCCATTTTATAAACATACATTACATTTTTGTACATATTTTAAAGTAAAAATAGTTTAGATCTCAGCTGGTTATCATTAGACACTGCCCTAGGTTAGTGAAATGAACTGTAAACGTAACCCAACAAACTAATTTATCTTCTTGCGAGAATTCCATTGACATCCAGAGATTAGTCGGACACACAGAACTAAACACAGACAAACAATTGTTTTTAAAGAGTATTTAAATACACTTGACATAACACATTTATTCGTTACGAGTCAAGATGCACGAGTTCGTTGAAACGCTAAAGTTGTTTTTCAGAGACTCTATCACACTTCAACACAGACAAACAGTCGCAGTTGCTCTCGTTGGTCCCGGGCTGCAAGTATTCGAGATCCGAATGATCCGCTGGCGGTTATGTCAACAATTTACACAGATTTACGGGTTTTTTGGAATTATTTACCCTGCAATATTCAATATCCTCGGAAAACAATAGCACTATACATAACGCAGGTAATAAAGCAAACCTGTACGCACTTCAACAAGACATAAAGGCGAGAGTCGCCTAATGTGCTCGAGACAGTTTTTGTCGGTACCTGGTTATGGACGTTATTGTTTTCCGCTGAACGTTTGCGAATCTTCGCAAACATTCGCAACACTATGTATAGATTAAAATATTGTTTAAGTCTATAAAAATCAGAGTTAAACAGCCAACTCAACAGGTTTTTTTTAGTAACGGTTCAGTATTATTATATGACAATCATATTACGGGCAGTAATTTATAAGGTTATGTAAATAAAGTGAGTGCAGATCCAAGCCGGTGCGCAGATGCAGATCCGCCGCGTGCTGCTGGCGGGTGATCTATCACGGCACAGCGGCGGAGTGGGCCACCGCAACAGCGTTATTAACGCAACAGCATTTGATTTAAATCCTGTCAGGTCTTTTTAAAGTTTATTAATCAAAAAAAAATACATAAACTATAATTTGATCACGATCTTATGTCACACTCATTTTCCTACGACTTTTACAAATACTATTAACGTTTCGAAAAAATAATCTTATAAGATAGGTGTATTCTCTGAATCGCTATATCCATTGTACACATATAATACTTATTCAAAAGTGTTCTTAGATACGATTCAGGCTTAGGGATTCTCTTAGAGATCTGTTTAAAGAAATTGACATTTTAACTGTAGCATCTCAATATATTTTAGATAATATTATGTACGTTAAAAAATACTCTGATAGTTTTCTTAGGAA
>DWPT01006536.1:0-11380 GCA_018251895.1 Agathymus mariae mariae
AAGGGTAATTTTATTCCGATGTACTTGAATTTTGTGGATAGCTAATGATATCTACTCAAGAAGATTGTCTACGGATCGCCGAGGCACATAATGAAGCCGTATTTAAGCTTTGGTCCTATAATCAAAATTGAATTACCAGGGTTGACATTCTTGCCGCACGAACAACGTTTTTTCTTTTCTGCTCCAATTCTTACAGGTTAATTTGAATTTGTAATGGCATTTGACGACGAAATTATATTTTTAGTTCTGGATTTCACATTAATGATACGGTGAGTGATGGTATTAAGCCTTTATAAATATGTTCGTGCCATATTCTTCTACCTCACTTATTATCGATTCAATATATTGTTGAATTATAAAGAAAGGGTTGTTTGGAAAAAAATGTAAGTTACGAATTGTATTATTGATTTTATAGTGGAAATTTGTGACGAAATCCAATATTTATCATCTGTCTAACGGAATATTTGACTAAAACGTTTGTAGTAAAACACACTTGGTGTCAAACGTGTCGTAAATGTCTTTGAAATTAGGAATAGCCAAGTTGGATATTTTTTGTTGGAATTAGTTCAATTCAAAACGACTATGGCTAAAATGTTGTAATAAAGGCGAAATAAATGCCACATCAATTCATACAAAAAATGTAAGAAATCAAGATCGGCTCCTGATTTTTTACTATGATGCTTCAAGGTCTCTATAAGATACTTCAGGATGGCGATTACTTATTTCTCATAATGCCTTTTCTCTAATTTTTAATGAAAATGAAGCTTTCGTATACTCCGCTTGCAGGCAAATAAGAATTTGATGTCCCCTAGCTCAAAGGAAAATACTGGAAACAAAATTCAAGAATAAAAAAATAATTAATAATGGTTTTTTCTTTAATATCAACTACTTTTAAACACATATTAATTATAACAAATATCAATATTAAGTGGTTCAACTCATATGCCTCGTGGTTTAGAGATACAGGTTTCTTCTAACAACAATAATTCAATGTTATTTGTGACTGTTTTGGTTATACTTAAGTAGGTATATATTTTGGCGTACTAACCATTAATGACTAATCTATTCGACGTCAGAATTTATATTGATCGAATAGATTCGACAAAGTTTAACGACTATCTATCTATTAAGTTGTTTTGATAACGTTGATCAACGGCTTTGCGTCTACTTCGCATTACCAACGTATTTACGAAAAACTAATTGTTGCAGACTACAGACAAGGAATTATTAATGCCAGTAAACATAATAAAAAGTCCGTAAAGTAAACATTATTAGGTTGTAAAACTACATGCTTATTAATAATTTATGTTTAACATTAGTACGGACATGAAGAATTGTTATAACTTTCATTTTACAGTATATTAATAATCATGTTAGACTGAAAGACAGCAAATTACGACCATTACTGGTGCCACTGTATAGTTTTAATAATAACTGAATGATTTATTAAATTGCTTATTTAATATATTTCCTGGTGCAATTACGGTATTTTTCTTAATTGTGTTTACTTGGAACTTACATAATAACGATAATTACAAACTATAATGATGACGACGCCTGAAGTGTTTCGACTTTCAGCGTTTGTCAATGATTAATGTTTACATAAATAAAAGACAATTATATCTTGATATGAAAAATAATGCTTTTTAATAAAAAAATATGAACACTAAATTATTGATTTCGTTGTTATAATAATTATAATAATGTTATAATAATTGTTTTTCTTTTTTATACTATGTACAAGCCACGATGTCTGCTAATGGACGGGCGCCGATATGTGGACGGCGCCAAGTTCCTTATTTTCAAAATCGTTGGTATCGTAATGACCCTCTTTCTTGATAGTGCTCTTGCTTAGAGATAAAATAAGTAAGATTATATATTAGTCGTGAAACTGTGCAACTTTATAATGTATTTCGGTTGCAGTGTTGGCTTCACCATCACGATAAAGTATAAACCACAGGGTACACAGGACTCCTTCGCCCACAACACTTCGGCGCTGTTATGATGTGGGCATGGACAGTAATGAATACTTATGGATAATTACCCAGACTGACTGTTAGCTGTCAGCTATATATTATATTTAAAAATATTTTCTTTTTCCAATTTAAAATTACTTCTGAAACTATGTTAACAATATTGAGAATGATAAATTCGTGATACACATCGTATTGTACTGAGACTTTTTCACGGTAAATGAAAAAAAAAATCATAAAGGACTCGTAAGATTACAATTATAAATTCCACTCTACACATATTATAAACACTTACAGATCGTAAATCAATCAGTTTATATTTGCTTATTATTATAAACTTTTTGCTCCTTTGCTGAAATGCTAGTTATATTTCGTATCTCAAGACGTGATCTAGTTTAAAAGCGAGTTTATTAATTGCTTCTGAAGGAGCAGGCGTCGGGTTTACACTTCGAACAAAAAGTCGATCAATCACCGAATCAAGCATCGTTAACACATGGGTTGCATTAAGTTCCATAAACCGGGGCCATCCACCACTTTGCTATAAAGATTCTGATCTATTAGTTCCGTGACTCGACATTTCCCTAAGCGGTTAGCGCCAGCCAATATAAAGACTCGCTTAATATAAATTTAATCAACAAGATACGAACCTTTCAGTGGTGTTTCTGCGCCCAACTTGTCCCTCTTTGTAGACGCACCGTGTAATGACTTTAAGCGCCCATAAACGACTTTTGTATGGAAATTTATTAACTGACGTTTTGAATATGTAGCCTTTTGTTGTATGAGTGATGATTAATTGTTTAATTTCGGTGTTCCAATTATTTTGGTTTGTAGAGTATTTAGAAAAATAAATATACATAGTTAAATTATGATTAGGAGTTCCTGATTTTATTGCACGGATTGTTAAATGTTTTTTCTATGCAATGATAGAATGATATTTATGTGAATACCGATTGCTTAATAATAATTATATTACGATTTTATAAATTTTGATTTTGATGATGAGAGCAGAGGCACTATGGACGTCAGCGACGCTTTACCAGCCAAGATAAATGGAGGAAAATCGCTTGTTGACCGTTTAGCTACAGTCTACTATTACATACTAATATTTGTACTTTGAAGAATAATGTCATTTGTTTTGTTTTGCTATGGTTTCAATCTATAGGCGGCGTACTGGTTTGCATCTTTCGTAATTGAGGAGACCTTGAACGTACTCCAACGCGATACTGCGACGTATACTGATAAAGGGGTTGCCGGGCAACTCAAATATTGAAATGTTTTGTCTTCTAACGTTTACATAGTGTTCATGTTTCCAGTAACAACAGCTTTATAAAAATAATGTGATAGAAATTTTGCCACTAGACCGACCTCAAAGTTGCTAAACACATGCAATTACACTTGGGATCTTTGTTATACAACATACAAAAATATTTTTGCTATGTAATATAAAAAAAAAATACATTGATAAGCAAAAAAATTCGCTTTACGATAAATAAGTTCCATATCTGAGAAACTCTAATGAAAGAATTCCTAAATGGTTTTATCAATTTGGTTTCCTGTTTTACTAAAACTCGAACTGTAATAAAAAATTCTTACTTCGTTTTATGAATGGCAACGTGTTTTGCGGTGTATAAAAACGCAAAACCTCGATTATCCGAAAGTTGCTTTTTGTCAGTCATTCACATTTTGCCAATATTCTTCCCACCTGCGGCGTAGCTGTTTGACAATGTTCTGATCAGAAATCGCCGTTAGATCGCGCAAATGGCTGAACGTGACGGTATGACAGTACTAGAAGCTAGTAATTTATAGGATCCAACGCAGTGTGAGAACAGTGCACAGTAAGATCGGCTTAGAAGCACGCGCGTGCATTTCACGCAAATAATAACAATTTTAGTGGTACCTTACACGATCGCCTGTGCCTAGGCAACAGCAGGTAATTGGCTCTGGTCATGCGATTACATTTCTAGCCGATTTAATTACTGCAAAATGATCAGCGTGCCGGCCTCTTGCAATTTACCTATCAATCAATACCCGAGCGGCTCGCCTACTGGCGGCACACAAAACGCCCGTATAGATTTTCAATCATTCTAGCGAAATATAGATTATAGTGAAAGGCAACGTCAAATGCACGTTCTTAGAAGGCATCGTGATCCTATCTAGACTTCGTGATAATTACTTACAACAATTTGATTTTTACACGATTGCATTTGTTGCATGTTGAGTACAAATTATATCAATTATACACATTAGCCTCTAAGATCCATACAAAAGAAGTTGGTTCCTTGTATATATTAAGTGAAACCAATAGAGTTACTTATATTATATACAGATAATAAACCTGTATACGACTTTTCTCACATAATAATGATCTCTAGTAAACCGTGCTATCCACCTATCCACCGTCAGCAGGTGGGCAAGAACCAGATTTGTAACTGTCTAACGTGACAAGCAATTAGGTGTCAAGCGAATTAATGTAAACTTTATATGTCAAATTGATGGCGAATTGATGTGAAACAAGTAATTATAATTTTTACTCATTTATATTTGGCAGTGTGCATATGTTGTAGTCAGGAATTATATAGGCTAACTAATGGTTTTGATTGATATCAATCCATTCATATATTTAAATTATAACTGATCGTTTTCACTAATGTGTTGTAGTAAGTATAACTTAATATTAAAATTTCGTTTAATTACAATTCGTTTGTAAATAAAAAAGCTAAACTCAATCTAAAACAATGCAGGTGCTATTTCTATGCGTAAGGCGTAGTGTTTTTGAAGCGAAGCGAAGGCGGTTTGCAGTCATAAATAACCTTGAATAAAAAAAGTTGTCGACGTCACAAATAAATATATTTTTATGTGTGGCACTGTTGGTAATAGATGGTAATGGTTGGTACTTTTGGCTTAATCAACTCGGAGTACAAAAGTCATGTGCTTATTATTACATCTATATTAGATTATAATAACGGGTCCATAAACGGTTCGTGAGACCGGCTATGTGTTAACTCGGACTTCGGTTTTTGCGGGCCACGCCGTTTCGGCGTTAAGCTTTAGTTTTATCAAGACATAAAGACCCGTATGAATTTATCCGAATGGCGTTGACAAAAATGAGAATATAAATAATGTGATGAATTATTCAGCGTGATCGGTATGGAGGGCTGTTGTCGGGTAAAAACAGCGAGTGCGGCCGCCTGCCGGAATGCAGGCCTGATGCCTTTTTATGTAATTGTCTCGGAGCACGCACTCATCCATTATCTAACTGATTTAGGAATTGCAGAATTCATTACTTTTTCTCACCCCTTCCACGCCATAAGCGTCGTTACGTAGCATTATAAATAAATGAAACAGGCTCAAATGAATTTATTTCGTGATTATGCCAATGAGATCCTTAAAACAAACAGTTTTTGCCACGACACAGCTTTTGTTCTATAAATACTAAGTTCTTATTTGACCAAAACTTTGTACCCATAAAATTGATTAAAACTAAACATTATGATACAGTTCAATCTTGGCACTTTAATAGTATTACTTAAATGTTTAAAATTGTATTGAAAGATGTGAGATGTAAGGAAAATGAACCTAACTAAGAAGATTAAAAATGCGTATCTCGTAGCTCGACTTCATTTAGTGGATGTCATTGTTTCTATAATTAGCACTAATTTGCAGTTTCCATTGTTATTCTGCACGGATGTCCTGATTATAATTTTTTTAAGCACGTTCACCTTCCCTTCGGGCATACAGAAACAGCCATTGTCAATTGAACAACAAAGTTTTAAACTTTGTAGCAATATAAATAAGGATCTATTGGATTGAAATGTGATTGATGTTATTTGAAACGAAATTGCGACAAGTAGTTGGCGTTTACTCACGTTTAACGCTCAATGAAATTGCATCAATCGGTATCGTGTAGCTATTATTGGTATTTTTATGAAAGAGTTTAATTTGATTTAGAATTGCGTTTTTAGTCAAGGCAGGTGTCACTTTTTAAGTAGCGTTTGTTTTATGCCTTTTAAAGAAAACGCTCGAACAATCCTTATTCGAATCTGTTCGGTTTTTTTCCAACCTTTCATAGACCTTTTGATTGACTATTACTTTTTCTAAAATGATTTACAACTTACAGGGACGCTTCGGCCACCTGGACTGATAGGTGGTAGCAAGCCCAAGGTTGCGACTCCAGCAGTTGTATCGAAGATTGAGCAATACAAAAGAGAGAATCCAACTATCTTCGCATGGGAGATTCGAGAACGATTGATTTCTGAAGGTAATTAACAGAAGAACTTACGATAGCCGGTTTATTAGTATTAAAACTGTGCATGTGCATTCAAGAAAAACTTATTGTGTGTGTTTAAATATGACGTGGAAACCAGAAGCTATATCTTAATAAATATAAGCAGTTTAAAAATTTATAAGTCTATGTTTTGTATATTTGTCTACAAACTATGTAAGGTAAGGTACGGAGTAGGGGGTTTCAGACATCCTTAAATCCAAGCCAACCTCATCGCGTGGTACATCCGGCTGAACAATAAAACAAATAGGGTAATTTAATTGGTCACAGAAAACGCATTGATACGTAATGATACAAAATGATTGGGATGAATTGATAAATCTTACTTAGTACGTTTTGCCCTCTCTAATATAATCGAAATGCGATTTATGACTATAATTAATATACAGGATGACCGGAAATATGTTGTCAATCCGTTAGCGGGAAGACGGGGAGATCATTTGCAACCAAATTATTTTTTATGACCCCCATACAAATATGGACCACTCTTGAATAATTCTATATTTTAAATTTTTTTCAAGAATGTACGTTATTCAACATTAAAAATTGAAAAAAAAAATAATATTTAATGTTGAGAATATAGCACATTCTGGGAAAAAACATGAAACATTAAGTTACTCGAAAATGGTTGATATTTGGATAAGAGATAAATTTGTTGCAAATTACCTCCCTTACATCCATCTAATGGATCGTCAACGAATTTCCAGTCATCCTGTTTATTAATTATAGTCGTGAATCGCATTTCGATTACCGTACCATATAAAGCACACCAATTTGCGAATAACGAAAGAAAATTTGAACTTCGCGAGTTATATCGAATGAGTGACATTAACGTCTGAGAAATTATATAACCCAGAAGTTAAATGTTTCCCGCTTTGAGTATATTATTATAGCCGGAAGCAGTCACGAATGTCCATGCAAGTAGATATAACTGGGTGCACTTGATTTCCCTTTGAGCTATCCTCATCATTATAGTAAAAACAATAAAAAAAAATACATTACTGTGCACCTTGATTATAAACACGTTATTATAGTTTTTAAATACTTCATATTATCTTTATTTCTTGTATGTAAAGGAATTTTTCAAGTAAATTTTTACCTATTTCCAGATATTGAATATAATTATATATAGTTATGCACACATAAAAAATTGATGACAACACGATAAAAGCTTTTAAGCGTTTTTACCGGCGTAATACAGATGTCGCTACGGTCCTTTTCTTTTTATTTAACTAAACTTTTTGGTCTTGACTGCAACAAAACGCGTTTATTAGAGATTTCGTTAAACTTTTTAGTTAATTACGATATACGACACATATAATTAGTGTCAAATCACATTGATCGTGTATCTGCTAAACTATACCGATCCAAATCTTATTTCTATAGTAGGTACAATTGGTATCGAGAAATGATTATTTATTCTATCACTATTATATATATGTGTGACTGTGTGTACTAAACAACATATAAATATATGACAGAACACCATCTACCAGCACCATACGCTAATCTAAGAGATTACCACTCCATTTTAAATTACCAACTAGACTTTGAAGTCGATGAATTGTCTAATATATCATAATAAGATATACCTTGAGTAACAGAAACCATATCACATTTAAAAACACATGCTGAACCTTGACCATAAAACCGGATTTCTATAATCGTATTCGTTATTCGAGTATATTGTGCAAAGTCTTAGACTTACTTATTTACACTGTAATTAGGTAAATTAGTTCAAATAACACTGACCTGTTCGAGTTAGCCTTGCCTTCTGTAATTACACGTGTAATAGCTGAGCAACTTTCGTTCTCCATAGTCGACTCACGGCACCAGGTTATTGTACAGAATACTACATTGTAACGAATTTTTTACTTATACATAACTTTAGTGCATTTTATCGATGTGTCATCACTTCGAAAAATATCAATAAAAAAAATACCAACCATAGATCGATGAACGAATCCTAAAAATAGCTTTTGCGTAATGAATTTTTTTTTTAATCATTTATGTGTGAATATAGGTAATTATCGCTGTAATAATCGTTGTACGAGCGATTTTTCGAAACGTATTTTACCAAATCTATATATAAAATATTTCGAACTAGCCAACCGCCCTCGCTTCCCTTCACAAGAACCCCTTACGCTTAAAAATAGCACCTGCATTGACTTTTGTTTTTCCCGTTCTATGAATTAGAAATTTATTATTTTATAACTTTTTTTTGTATGGACAGATTGAAATGAAACGAAATTTACATATTAAGTGAAGCTTACTATAATACATTACCGACATTACCATAGCGACATCGATTGAGCCGTTTCTGAGATTAGCGCGCGCAAACGCACAGGTAAACAGACTAAAATTCTAACAACTGTTGTGTTGAGTTCTATTGTTTTAATAAAATTCCCTAATCATAGTTTTCTAATTATATCATTTATGTACAGAAATCGATCAGTTAAAATTTTATTATATGTGTAGATCACGTAGTTAATGCTACTTTTGGTCATTACGGTTTAAATAAGAAGGATTATATTGTAAATAAATATTGTTTGATTTATTGAAAATATTGACAGTAGTTTTAATGAAAACTGCAAAATTGAGATCAGTCGTATGATGGTGCTATGTTAATTTGGCTATGTTAGTTAGATGTACAGGCTGATGTGCCATATGACTGTCAAATTTTCCTTCTTATTTTAAATATTAATTATTTCTGTCTCTCTCTCTGAAAAATATTTAAAATTTCATGCGTATTAAAAATTAATTATCATTCACTTCTGTGAAGAAAAACATCATGGGGACACTTATACTCCTCAGAATTCTCCATAATGTTATCAAAGTTGTGTGAAGTCTGCCGACCTTGTCCAAGTACGGGTGGCTTACTATTGCCTAAACCCGTGTTATTGTAAGACAAGATCCGAGCCCTCCGTTGGGACGGTAATAATTATGGGTTGTATAATGAAGAGGTTTAGGTTTGTCTACTTGGTTGGTAAATAATTTAATCTTAAATGCAAAAAAAATACCTGCAGAATTTGTGCTAAGTAATTCTCAAAGTTGATATGTGCTTTGGTACTGAATTTTCAAGGGACATTTAAAAGTAGAGATTTTAGGTAAGAGAAATTACATTATGTATGAATACATGAATGACTACGATGTGTGAAAATAATAGCACCGAAACCGGTTCCAGGCAGGCTAGAAACTTAATATATATTTTTTAGAATGTTACTGTAAAAATATGCTGAAGAAATTCATTCGTCATTTCCTTTCTTGAGTCATAAAGTACTATTTCTAAGAATCTTAATCTATCTATCAGCCAGTTTATACAACAATGTAACTAGTTAATCCATGCAAAATATACGTCATTCATACTATTTTATTTCCAATGAAAAATGACGAAAGCCTATAAACATTAACTTACCTTTGCACTTTTGTCAACGTAATAAAAAATCCAAAATATAGGTGTTTCAAACTGCATTTTTACCACGGTCTGGTCAGCATCCCCTAGAATGTAACACTAGATACAAAAAGTTTATTTTTAAGTGAAATAATATATTTTTGTAACAAAATGGCCGATGCGTAATACCGCGCTACTCACGTTACGTTGCATGTGTCGGAAGTTTGGGCTATGTTCGAGAGCCGACCAACCACCGAGGCCTATGAAATTCATTAGTAATTGGTTGTATCTGCCCAATTTTTCGTTATAAACAGGTCAGCGGATGGAAGTACCCATATTCGTATATTCGATGTATGTACTTAAAAGTGATTACTTTTAAGCAATAAAATTGTATATAGTAGGTTAACATTTTCCCTGTTAAAATTTGACAGATTTTATATATAATAACCTATATTTATAATAAAGAACAATGCTAAGAAAATTATGAACAATTTTTACGGGTAAAATTTATACACCACTTATCGTTTTAGCATTATTCTCATTTTTAAAATGTCTCTGTGTAGTATAAACTATTGTATAGGCACATTATTAAAATGGGTTTTCTGTCGATCTTAATTAAGTAATCAAGAAATAAAGTAAGCAGCCGATAATCTTGCTTTAAGAGGCTTATAAGTTGAGTACATCAGGGTCGAAGTCATTTAGAGCGAGCACTAAGCTAACTAATGACCTTCTTAAATATCCTATTATTGGATTTGACCACTTGTGTAATGAACTTTTGGTATTTCGTGTCAACTATCACTTGCGAGAGGTCAGTAGGTAAAGCCATTGAAGTGCAACTCCCAATTATGGTCTAAAAGTTTCGGTGGTGGCCTACAGCTTATAGATGACTAATACCCCGCCCTTAGTTCGTTTCGTGAAACATAATACTTTTCTTCACAAACAGTAACCGCACCAGAAACAATTGTTTTTATCAGGTGTTTTATAAGTTTTTCGTATCATGTTATTCATTTAATTTATGCACTTAAACTTTCCTCGTGAATTACTCTATCGATTAGTTAAACATCTAAACTAAAAGTTAAAAATCTGTGCAGTTATTCTGATGATTATCTCGGTGAGAATTTGTTGCAAAATATCTAGAAATGGATATATTGTAACCTAAGAATATAAATCGGTACACAGTAGCCGAACTAAAAAACCGTCAGCTTTTCTTTACAGTACTATTACTTGATCGGTCTCATTCATTGACTTCTGCTGGATTTGATTAGGTAACGGTTAAGTCGTGTAGCTATAAAATTAGATACATAATTGGGACGACTTTTTATTGCCCGTATCGCTTGCCATATAATTATTTTGTTTATTTTTAATCATGATTATACTAACTGTATCCAAGGAAGATTTTTTGCGTAAATTCTTTGTCATATCGAAGGCAGGATAGAGGAACTGAAGCAGGTGACAGATTGACTGTTTTTCATGATCACAGTTTGTGTAAAATTATGCATCTTGACTTTATCATTTATTCGCACGTGAACCATGAATTCCAATTCCTTGGGAAAAAATAATTTTATAAAAAATAACTCATAATATAAATAACAAATAACACCTTAATCTGTTTATTGGTCACTGATACTTGCACAGATAGACAGACAAACAGCCTGTTGGTCAGTTTGCTAGACAGACAGCTTCGGTCTCGCGTAGTTTTGCTACCACGTACGTGTAAACTGTGATACGAACTTC
>DWPT01006537.1:0-11379 GCA_018251895.1 Agathymus mariae mariae
AGGGTGAACAGATGAACTTCTTAAAAAAAAGTAAGGAAATAAGGAAAAAAGAAAAAAAGATTAGGATTACCAAAACGTCACATACCTAGGACACATCAAATAAAAAAAATATAATTGCCGTTACATGGTAAAAGGTCGTTCGTAGTTAATTACGATTTCCAGTGATATTGATATGCAATTTACCATGTGGCTCTCATTATCCAATGAATGCATAGTATACTAGTGCATTATATTCATTCAGGGTTACTGTTTCCATCTTGGGCGGCAATAAAACGATGCCGTTTCCCAATATTGGGGTAGCTGTCAACGCTTAACATCAGCACGCCTTCGCCTCGCTTAGCACGACGTGCTCGCTAGCCGGCCGTTAAAAAAACTGCACCAACCAATTATTTATTTTTATGAGTTTATAATTCCATAATAATAAATAAACAACAATGGGTTTTAAAAACATCATTCGTCGCACGATAGTCGTACGTCATGTGCATTTGAGCAACGAATAAGGAGCTGAAATACTGAGCAGTTCGGTTAAAAACCGAACACCTGGCAACCCTGATTGTTTGATATCCGATAAGCGTTCGGAGCACGGCAGGTCGGTATTTCCGCCGAATCGACGAACCTTAGTTGTATGGCGCAGCAGCAAAATGATATCCAATTTCGGCGTCGGTTGATCCTTCCTTAAGCGAATTGAGTGTAATGGTGTGAACGCGTTGAAATCACAGATAATGATATCCATATGGGTAAGATTTCAAAACGGAAAATGTCAAGGGTTTATGAAAAGTAAAAACTGAGAGTAACGAGGTGGAATTAAATGAATACAATAAACTGAAATCAGATGGAATACTAAAAAGGTAATGCCGATAACGCTTATTAATTTATTTAGTTTACTTTAAAAACATAAAGGGACCAAGGGGGAGTTAATGTTAAAGGTATTCTTTACAAACTGACCTTCATAAAATTAGGTAATCGTTAAGCCATACCAAAGGCGTTCCGACATCATAAGAACTTCCGATATCTGAGTAGGACTTTAAGTCCTCCATCTGCCCCCATGCTTTGCATTAGACCGCGAATTATTCGAAACTATTACAGAATGAGATGCCTTTGATACGGAATTGTTGATCGGAACTTCATAGCTGATTTTATATATTTAGTATCGTATAGTTGATTTTAGTTTAACAAAACTCAGCACAGCGGCTTACGTCAATCATTACTGATCAATAAAGTTGACGAAGACATCGGTGATAATGACAGTGGTGGGTTGGGCGATAAAACTATAACATTATATGTAGATATAATTTACATCGGCCTTAAATTTACATCGGCGATTTTGGACCGGCTAAGTAGTAGTGAGTACACGCGAATTAGCCACTAGCTCCAAGTTGACTTTGAGTAGATTACGTAGCTCATGTAACGCGTTTCAGTTGCAATGCTGGAGTGCTACTTAAGAAACGGGTTGATTTTGACATCACTTCTGTGACGTCATTGGTGGGGTGGGTATAATCATTTAACATTATACGGTCCGTTTGATCGTGTGCCAGGGATTATGACCGTACAAAACTGTTAAACTAAATAAAAGGCCTTAGTGATGAGAAAACACCTCGCACGTCACAACCATACGACTTAACTACTTATTATCCAAATAATCAATATCGCAACAACTGCCCTGCCTTCTCAATAACAGGACAACGAAAACAAACTCGCTTGTCCAAAGGAAGTGGACGTAGGTTTGAACGCGATAGAATTGAACTTTGCGAACAAAAAATATCATTTACATTCGCTGTGGAGTTGATCAAGTATCTGATATCTGACATGTGAAGAGCGATAGTGCGATATACGATACGATGTAATATAATAAATACGCCCTTGTCGCTGTAGCAAGGATACCCACTCGCGTTGTAACCGGCTCGCTACGACCCCAATACGATCCTGGACCTTGGGTAAGAAATAGGTCACGTAGGAGCTTACATTCCACAGGAGATTGCCGTCAATTGCAATATGGCTGACTCGTTCATAATAAAGTGAAACGCAAATAATTTTAATCCACTCTGTGGAACCCTATCCTATGCGAGCGGGATTCGGACTACACCAGGTTTGAAATTATTAACCGTTATTGGAGGAGGACCCAAGTACTGTAGGGATATACTGCAGTGTTTTTTTTTTAAATAAACGTCATCACCATCATTATAGGCACCTTTAATAACCCAATAGTGAGTTAGTTTTTATAATTAAAAAGAGAGAGTTGTTAAAGATTTTACCCATGCTGGCTAAATGGGTTTTTATACACAAACGAGCTTACTAAAAATATAAATATGCATATTTAAAAACTTTAATACAATACGTTTTATTGAACGACTTATAACTTTTAAATTAAGGATGGTTCTACAATGAACACGTAATTGAATTGAATATAAGAAATGTCAGGCTAACAATTGTTTTACCAATAACAACACTTGATTTTGATTTTTGATCCGTATTTGACAGGAAGCGACAAAATAACAAGGAATATTGTTAAAACTGATATAAAAGAACATATAGATATATATTTGTAAGCTGACGTTAATAAAATGCAATTATCAATTTGCCAATAATACACCATAACATAGGGCAATGGCCAAGATATTATATGTGTAATATCCATCGCACGTGGCTTTTGAAATAAACGATGAAAAATTTGTTAACTCAATGCTCAATGAAATTCCTATTTAGGTTAGCAAGGAAAGTCCCATGAAGACTGGTTTCGATCGGATATCATCGATTTATGCGGTATAACTATTGAAGTGCAGAAATTTAAATCCGAGCACAGGATTTCTAATAAATTACGACCGAGCTTAGTATATTTCAACGGGCAGTTCTGATCTTATGATTCATGAACTAAAGCCCTTTAAGGCTTAAGCTTAACTTGACATTTTTTATCGTTGGTAATTGTAATCTATTACAACAAATAAATTATACCATAGATGAACATGTAGCAAAAATGTTTATCGACAAATGGATTTAATTTAACATAAAGTAAATAAAATTGTAACATATCGGCAAATGTTGTCTCAATGCCTTCTGCTATTTGTTACAAATACATTTGCAATTTTCCGCATTGATTTCAATATCGCATTGTCTGGATCGGACAAATCGATTCTAATGTTTTGTGTGGGATATAAATCGTTTTTTGTTGTCTAAATGTATGCAATCTATCAGGTAAATATTTTGGAGAAGATCGATAAACAAAAAAAAACCATTTAGATTCCCCATCGATTGACTATAAAATCAAATCATAGTCCATGTAGTCCATAAGTTTCTATCGCCCCAATTGATTCGTTCCACAGGTAACGTATGACAAAACATTTGAATTTTGAAACGAATATGACTTTAATATATGTAACTTATACACATACCTTGCATCAGAATGCCCTGTGTTGCGTAGTCACGCACAATTAGACATCACAAGCACCCACGACTCGAGCACAAATAATTATCTATAAATGTCTCGGCCGAGAATCGAATCTGAGACTTCTCGCTCGGCAGGACCAGGAACCAACCGAGCTAGAACGTGTGTGTATTCTTATCCTATTCGCATCGTAGATGTCATTACGGTATAAGCGAAGTCATTATATTAGCTTCGTTTGTGTAGTAAGGTCGTATGTAATCTACTCTACAATATGTATATGCGGATAGTAATCTGCGGAATTACAGCATCTTTTTCAAAAGTTCTTTTACTATTTGAAACATATATTATTTCAGATGTTCACAGTATAAAACAAATTCTCCATCTGACTGTGTGTATGCGGTAATCACAAAAACTACGGCATGGATTTTCATATGGTTTTTACCGATCGATAATTTTAAGTATACGAGAAAGGTTTAGTAGTTTTTAAGTGACAGTAGGAAAAAATTATAAAAAGCCTGATGAAACTGAGTGTTCGATTGCCATTTTTGAACGTAAAAATCAAGTTTTCCGTAGCCAAAGAAGGGTAGGTTACCAGTAAATATATAAAAATAAACACTACTTACGGATTCTCTAACATTCTCAAGCACACTTTCGCCATTGTGCTGAGAGTTTCCGTCGTGTTTTCCAAGTCCTGTTGGTTGTCGTTCACAAATTGGCTCGTCGCCTCTGAGAGGACTTTCAGCATGGGCGTGGCTTGCGCGTAGAACAGCGACATTCGATTCGCCACCTCCGCGCCTATGTGTGGTTCCTCGCCCGGCGGGAGTTCAGCGTTGATCAGACCACCTCGGGATACGATTCTTCTGTAATAGCTGAAGTCGTTCTGGATAGCTGGTGTTTTCATCTGTTGCGGATAAAAATACTTATGATTAGTTTATGTATACATGTTCATGCTTATTTTCATTTAAATGATTAGTTAATAATTTGATTAGTATTTCGGTGTTGGAATAATAATGCGTGGAGACCCGTATACCTGAATATTTCGCAAACACACAAATCGGGATAAGTACATGGAAATTTCGAACCTGGATCTCCGCAATTTCAAACCACAAGACTATCAATGGTTCCTTTCTGTCTAAGAAGGTAGGCAGATATTCTCAGGAACTGCTGCCTTACCATTTGAGAACGTACTCCAGCTCAGCAGTAGAGCAGCAGAAGAAATTAAGAAGTTACTTATGGCGGATAAACACGATTCGGATAAAATCGTGAGTACCCGTTATAGTTAAAATGCATAATGTCAGTGACGATATGAGTTTAAAATCATAGGAGATTTCTTTTGTAAAATTTTGGAAATACGTAACATAAATTTTTTGAATGTTTTTAAAACGTGGACGTGCAAGTATTCGGGTCGAACACTTCTTACCATTGTTATCTATGAAAATAATGTGATAGCGCGACTTGAAAATCTCTTACGTACAGTATCTTGACAAGAGATAAGGTGGCTGATTCAGAATGCTATCAGTTTAGAATTACTGCAAATAAAAAAGATTTAATAAAATTAAAACCAAATACTCGTATAACTACGAGTTCATTATTTTCTTCACTGTAATGACTAATTTGCATGGAATTTTGTTAGTTTAGATTTTATTCCAACGATTGACAGACTGATCAACCGAAATTAAGAAAATTAATATGCTGTTGAATAAATATTAAGAGTTGTTAAATAGTTGTTAAAGGATATATAAAAGGAAATTAGGCGAATAATGATATAAGAAAAAACTCGAAGCAAAAAACATTTCATGAAAATATCAGGAACGCAATCTCGCGCCGCTTCGAGAGACAAATATTCACGTACGATACCGTTTGGCATTACAGTTTTGTTATCAATATAGATTTCGCTAGCAAGTTCACTAAGAACTGAAATTCCAACCAGGTATAAGTAGGTCCATTTGTATGTTGTAATAAAACTATGCTCTTGCTTGTTAAATTTAATGTTCATTCACTAAATACACTTTTTATATTAACGTAATGGACTATGTTTCGTTTTTTAAACTCTTCAACATCTCACCAATCATTTCTATTTTTCACCCGAAAAAACACAATGTTGCCCCCACACTTGTGCAATATTACCATATCAAAAAAATTAAGAAAGTTACATTCGGAAATATTAATAACTTGGAAACTTAAATAGTTAACAGGTGCATCATGTGTTAAAACTAACCGCCCTCGCTTAGCTTCGGAAAAACTACGCCCGATGCTTTAGATTTTCCATTTATGGACGGTTTGCAATGAAACGATTTTAAATATTTTGTGATGCTTATCGCAATACATTAGTGAAAACCATAACGAAATCGGTCAAGCCGTTTCTGAGATTAGCGCGAACAACAGCACAGACAAAAATTCTAACAACCATTGTTTTGGGTTTTATTTCGTTCATAAAGGCCCCTAATATTTTATATTAATAATATATTAATAATAATAATATTATCTCATATACTCTTATGTACAGAAAGCGATCGGTTGGAATTTTATTACTTGTACAGATAGATATATAAAAGAAGTTTTAAGACTATATAGTATTGTAAATACAAATACAAATTCAAAATAATTTAATCATTTAGATATTTTGTAAATACACTCCTGCATGTCATGTTTAGGTTCTACTACAGTTTATGTAGTACTGATAACTCAGATGGCATGTTGCAAAGATATTGATATGACTTTGGAGACATGTATGATTGTATCTGCCTTTACGTATTATAACTTAAGATTAAATTACTACACTTACATTAGTAGTAGAAGCTGACGTGCATAACTGTATTTACAGAATACCTACATGATTAAATTATTTTAAATTTACAATCTGGCGGTTTATGTAAATCGTAAATAATAGACAGAGTTCATGACACTTTAGGTGCTGTTGGCTATTGGGTGGGAAACCCAAGGTAAAATTTCTCGAAGGCTCCAAGTAATATAACTCAAATCCCTACAGTAACAGTTCCAGGACAAGATGGGGCAAAAGTCCCCAAAGAGAATATTGTGAAAAAGATGAAAATTTTTAGTTCCTTTTTCCTAGTTCAATTTGGTGCTAGATTCTAGCATTTAGTACTAGATTGCAACTGGACTTATCGATTGCCAGTAAATTGAATCTGATTCCATTTAAGTCCAATTGACGGTAAGCCGTTAATCCAGTGAACGACATTCCAGTAGACTGCAAATAACACCTCAGTGCAACGCAAAAGGAAATAATACTTATTATATGAGATTTAATCATTCACTTGTGCAATATAACCTATTTTTGTTTGAATTGCAAAAGAAGACTTAAACTTGCCTGCATGATGTTTTCTTAGTCACGTATGAATCGGAGAGAGAAACACCTGAAATTTTGCTTTCAACGTGCCGATACACGACTGAACTAGACCGTACAGTATCAGTAAAGCGAAGTGGGGCAAAATACAGTCGACATTTTAGCTAACTATGGTAGGTATATGTGAAGGGAGACTCGCCAAATATTGGCGGTAGATGTGGCTCAAAGGATAACTGGCTTCCTAGGGCACTTTGTGATAGATATGTACTATGGCGAGTAAAAATAAATTTACTGAAAACAGTTGTAAGAACCTCGACCATTATCTAGTATTATAAAAGTTTACCTAAAACAAGCTTGCTTGTTGGGTCATACATCCTTGAACTAATTTTTTTTGCCATTCTTGTCTGTTCCAGTATTGGACAAAAAGTCTCAAAGACCATACAATTTGCCAAAATGCATCAAAAACAGTTAAATACAACCAGAGTTACAGTTTATAGCTGCATCATGCTCTTGGAGACCTTGTTATTATTGAGTCATTGGAGACTGCACGAGGATTACTAAATTCTCGCAGTCGGAGTCGGTTGCAAAATTTTGAACAAATGAAAACCAAGCTGCTCTGGACTGTATGAGTCACGCGAGGTTGTTCCACCCCGCTTTCTATAGGACCGACCGGCAACTTATTGGCCGATGTGACTAATGCTTAGTTAGCATTGTTCAATGATTAATTGTGAATAGGTACAATCGAATTGATTGATTCCAAGTATAAACAAGAGACGCAAACGAATTACGTTTCACGCGCAATGAAATTAAATACACGCCATTTACTTCACAGGGTGGGTTTAAATATTTCTAAGTAAAATCAATAGTTACAGATTTTAAATTTAAGTGAAATAGACAACTCCGAAAATCCAACATCGAACATTATTAGGGACAGACCTAAAACTTACATATATTTATCAATGTTTATGAATAAAGAAAGTATAAAATACATGGTGCTGATAAAAATATAAAAACTTCCGTAAGTGATATAATGGAAAAACATTACATTTTATTTGATCGAGCTTTGCAACTCAATACGCAACTCATTATGTTTTCATCACAATTAAATTATTAATATGGATAAGCTTTGACTTGCTGATGACAGATGAGTAGTCTTGACAGGCAGTTACGTACACAGTAATTATCGCCAAGCCCCGTTTATTACCTCTATAACACTTAAATATCTTTATTGTGCACAAATATTGTTTACAAATAATACATTTATTAGAAAAGTTTTTTAATAATTGTGAGTTATTCGAAGAAATAACACCGCAATAAATGCAAATTGTGGCATCGCGGTCGTCTTCGAGCATCGACACCGCAAGGTCAGGGTCAAAAGGACTTTCGATTGTCGATCGATTGAGTAATACCTCTATTATATACTTGATAAATACTTTTTATACATACATTGGCTTCATTTATCAAATCATTAATGCCTTTTACAGGATACAGGTGTTTCCTAGTTACTGAGTAGGCCTAGGGCATACTTCACCACACTGCTACAGGTTGGATTAGTAGCTAATCCAAGTGTCGAAAGTTCTTTTGCTGCCAAAGGCCCAAGACTAGGCTTCATAGATTAGCTTAAACATCAGTGACCGGCAGATAAACGCGCGTGGGTGGCGCAGAGGGATTCAAGAAATCATTGCCAGCTGTGGTCACTCATCGTACTACTGACCGCGGCAGCAGTTGCTTAACTAGAACTATCTCTTACGATCAACACAAGCCGTAGGACCGTTGCACAATCCATACGAAACAGAACTTAAAGCTAGGTTAATATTTCTGTCTTTCAGAACAAAAATGGTATCACTTTCTGCAGTGACTCGCAGATCAATAATGACTCTAATTCTGCTTTTAACTATCTTCTTTAGATGCTGACTGTACCAAGTATGCTGGTTGCATCAATATATAATAATATACGTAGTAATAATGTTATTAGCATTAGTTTCGGTGCATACACAGATAAAATACATGAATATTACTGAAATAACAACAAGACGGTGCATGGCGTAAAGCAAACATCCGTTCTAGATAACCACGGGTAGGTGTGCGTTATGTGTTAAATTAAGAGCGTTTTCCGTTAAAATGTTTGTCATTGTTTGTTATGAAGTAAAAAGTACTATGCAGTAGCCCGGTATTAATATATAAGTAGTTTTAATGGTGGCTTGGACCTACACTATTAGATATTCATAAACACCTACGACTCGAGAACAAACAACTGCCTGTCAGGTAAATGTCTGCTTCAGCCAGGAATCCAACGCGGGACCTCTCGTTAGGTAGGCAGCGTCACTATCAATTGAACTACAAGGATGACAACAACGTCAAGAGAAACGCTACTGCGCTTAAATATTTATCTTGCTAAAATATCTGTGTACAAAACAGTTCCATCTAGTGGCAGGTTGCTATGAAATGTATGGTACTAAAATATTCTTCTTACTAAACACCTGTGTGAACATGCATGATTTTAGACAAGTCCGTACCTCAGGACAGTCCGTGTTAATGACAGGTCATGTACCACGTATGTTACAAAGACTCGTTGCAATCGCTGCGCAATCCGCATGTAGGTAGGTATACTTTCGACATATAAACATATTATTAAATAATTAATTTAATATTCGATAACAAATATGTACGGGATCTATCATATCCGTGAGCCTGTCTCGACAAATATTGTGTGATCACAGTCAAAATTGTTCAAGTCTTTCAGAAGGTTCTTGATCCCAGACAGACTTCGGCACAACGGCATCTATTTGAGAAATATTTTTATAATTTAATGATGCTTTATTCGGAATGTACAAAGGCATTATAGATTAGTATGGGTTATACTTACGTAATCTTTTGAGATAAAAAGATAATTTTCAACTCAGACGTTGTGTAGGCGAATTGCCACTCATATATATAAACACATGTAGAAACTAGTAACCAAATATTGTCCGGTTCGAAATAAAGTTATCATAAAACATACCTTATGTTCATCGAATTTGAGTACGAATTCCAGTATTTCTGCAAATTGTTTGACCAAAGCTTGCTGCTGCTCCAAGTGTTGAGTTGGACTCATCCCGCCACCCACCAGGGAACCCAACAACCTGGGGACTACCTGAAACAAATAGATGAGGATTTAACTCGAAATCTTCTCTTGATATAAACTAAACAGTATAAATCAAAGTCTGTCTGGTCTGAACGTCTGAAAATTATAAAATGCCTGGTATAAACTAGTAATAATTGTTTGTAATAATGTAACGCCATCTAGCGAGATAATGAACGAACTACATTTTATCGACCTAGTGCTTTATTTCCTTCCTGCCATGAAGTTGCTCACTGCTATAAAATACCAGTTAAAAAATTTAATCAAATCAGGTGATTTAAAAATAATAATCGTGCAACGTTAAACTTCGGCCGGCCGTTAAATGTTCGGTTAGTAGTGGGAGAATTATTGAGTGCTTCCGTGGCTTCCAGGTTACATTAAGTAACCTTATAACGTTAAATGGGTGATTAGTAGTGGCAGAATTATTGAGTGCTTCCGTGGCTTCCAGGTTACATTAAGCAACCTTATAACGTTAAATGGGTGATTAGTAGTGGCAGAATTATTGAGTGCTTCCGTGGCTTCCAGGTTACATAAAGTAACCTTATAACGTTAAATGGGTGATGAGTAGTGGCAGAATTATCGAGTGCTTCCGTGGCTTCCAGGTTACATTAAGCAACCTTATAACTTTCATTTGTTAAATGATCGCTTGTATCTTCGATCAACAATTGCAATAGAATAGTTAACAAGAGTATTGTAGTTGTTAAATCAAATCAATGTTACTTAACTTTGACAATAAGTATGTTATTACGATCAGAGTCACAGGGATCAGCTGAGGTTTAATTCAACATGTTTCTTTTTGTTAAAATTATAAATAATAAAATGATAAAAATTATACTTTATCAAGCTACTTAGAACAATATGAAAAGACACTAAATTTATTTATTGAGTGACATTGAAAGATAAAAATGACAATAAATTATTATTAATCAATTTATACGTAAAGAATTACATTTAAATCTATGTATGTTTAAAGTATTTTTGGATGGCGCTTTAGTTGGAGTTCTTAAGGCGAGTGTATAGTTGGTGTGTTGTTTCAAAGTTTATTCAACAGTAGGAACACTAAGCGCACTGAAGTACAATAGGTCTAAGTGCATAAACGAAGTTTCATCTTCAAAGTAAGCAAGACGTCAACCACCAAACAATGTAATCGTAATGAAGGTAACGCAGGCCCCGGTTCAATGTAGTAACACTTTATAGTTTCGTGTTATAACACTGTAGCGACGACGTAAACAGCCTAACAACACAATGAATAACATTTTTTTTATGCATCGGTCATGCAAACGAGCAAACGAGCCACCTGGTAAGTGGTCAACGTCACCCATGGACATCAGAAAGACCAAAGGTATCACTGATGCGTTGTCGGCAAAGAAACAATAAAGAAAGTACTTGCTCTCAAGCCCCCAGCCGGAACACGACAAATCGTTTGGCGACTGACTCCAGCAGGAGGGTGGTAGCTGCCAGGCAGGCTTCACGGAAAAATACCAGTAATAATATTAATGACTTAATAGTAATACTGATAATATAATCTTTACGCAAAGCCCTACCACCAAGCAGGCTGGCTTCTGTCGCCTCTTA
>DWPT01006538.1:0-11379 GCA_018251895.1 Agathymus mariae mariae
AATACATATATATATATATATATATATATATATTGCCCTCTTCATCGCCTGATCTATGATAAAGACAATGTGTATTAAATATTCAAAAATAATTTACTTCCTGGTTTGTTATCGCTATCCCTACAAGTGAATAACAGTTCATGGGTTACAAGATGTTTAATTAAACAGTATAATTACTAACTGACTTACTTTACCGCAATTCAAATATTATCAATTTTACACTTAGATTCATATAATATATACTATATATAAAGCTAATTAACAACAAATCAATAATTACAAAACAATAAGCCGTAGCGTGATACTAAACAAGTATCGATTGAAAATACACAATTAAACTTACAGTTAGGTAAGTAGGTACGCACGTTTGCTGTCTCACACATGCGTATGTGTTAGTTGCTTTAACCCCACAAAACTTTCATCTCCAGAGACCCTTCGTGGAACGGCGGGGAGGGCCGCCCACCCCGTGAAGGGAGTAAAAGTTGTTGTGACTTGTTCACCTCTTTCGGTGTCGCCCGCAACTAGCCTCAGTCGCGTATTTTTATTACACTCCACTACTTCTGAATAAACACCACTTTTTACAAAGTATGGCTATGAAAATAACTATTTGTATGTACACCTATTTATACTTGTTCAATAGAAGTTTCACTTGAAGTGGTAGAACGTAAAGAACGATCATCGCAACTTCGGTCACCTACAGCTGTGTAGGACAATAAAAATGTTCGTCAAAGACAAACCCTTTAACATTTACTTGAACTTGATAACTTTCTTAATAATAATGTCTTTAAATATGTTATCAACAACGAAATAAAATATTAACAAAAACGCACTATACTTCAATTTTCAATCACAAAAGAGTTATGCTTATTGATAGTAGATAGTTTAATTGCACGCCCCAGTCAGAATGTGTAGAAACACACCAAAGGGTTTGAGTAGACAGAGGTTGGACGTACGATGACATGTTTGTTTGTCTTATAGATAAATCGAATGCGCCCCGGACGACGCAACTGTGAGACACCGCACACACCACATAATAAAAAATCCCTCACAAACATAAAATCGAACGCGTGCTCAGCCGACACGCAACAATTGGACTCGATAGCGGGGACACATTTTTTAGCTAAAAAAGTAATTTTATTTTTTAAAAATACTCTTCCCCCGTTACTACTGTCGTTTTAAAAAAGCTATAATGCGTCCCTGAACGCCGAGCGCGCGCCGGCTGAAGATTTGACGCGCTCGTGCATGTGTTTATAATAGTCCCCTCGTAAATTAAAATTTTTCCCCAAAATTTGAAACATCTAGTACACCGGTTGATGGCGATCGAAAGAAAAAATAATGCGAATTGTCGTAAGCATAAAACGAATATGAAAAGAATAAAAAAAACTAAGTAAGCCGAACCGTACTTTTTCACCGTCACCGGTCGAACGGCTGGACGTTATGGGCGAAGTATTTGTAAGCTCAACAACGGTTTTTGTGTGACCCCCAATTTACAACACAAAAAGGGACACATCGTACGTTACCATCTTAGCGTCCACGAAATGTAATGTAAATTTGCTACAAAAATGGGAATTTAAATAAGTGCCACCCCGATTAGGAACCCTTCGCATAAAGTGATCGTTATTAATACCGGTCATTGGAAGACGTAGGTAAGCAGTCAATATATCAAAGTCGAGAAACAGGATTACCCAAATTTCATTACATCTTTAACACGTATAATCGTAGCTTTTTCCTTATACTCATAGTGAAGTTAGTGTACGTAGTTTACAAAAATTGTACGTTAATGATATTTTTTTAATGAATAATATTTTACACTAGTATTAAGATCTGTACATAATAACAGTCACAATATAGTAAACACATTTCAATATAATAAAATTAATGCATTAAAAATCCCATAACGTGTCCCAGTCGAGCATCAGTTTATCAAGTACGAGTATTTAAGTTCGATCTTTACCAGCTTTCTACTACGTGATTATTTGATGGTGGTTCAACAATAATATTGGGTAGAACACCTATATAAGCACTATTTACATTGACGCTCAAAAAATACAAATATCCAACTTTATATGTGGCGTAGACATATCGTTTTCTTGGAAAAAGTCGCTCTCGGAGTCACACAGGAAATTAACATGATGCGAGTTTTCCTCTGGGTAAAGCTAGAGATATCGACAATAAATAAAATTGCCAAAAAGCAGAGCGACGGCGGCGGCAGCGCGGCGCGGCGAGGTGGGCGGAACAGCGTAAAAAATCGCCTAGAGAAGTGACCAAAGTCCAGCACATATCGATATCGACATAACAATTCGAAATATGAGAAAGGTCGGCAACGCATATATACCTGTATTTAATATAATTAGTTTTTTATATATTATGTATGCACAAACAATTCAAAGTAAAGAAAAAATCGTAGAAAGGATACTTACTTATTTTATTTTGAAATTTTCCCTGGTAAATCCGCTATACAAGACAAGAAAATAAATGGAAAACTTACTACGTACCTATAACGTAACAAAATAATAAACCTATATAAAATTTACATTCAGTCGTCTGTGTATCTGATGGTGATCATATACCTTCTAATATACCTATAGTATAATTTAAGACTCGATACGTGGCGAAGTAGTAAGTTATATATATTAATCAACCGAAGTGACTCGTCTTACAAAATAATGCCAAACATTCGCTATGCTAGCCAATAAATATAACAAAAACGGTAACATTGATAACAATACTGAGAGACCCCACAATCCCATTGTGGATTAAGACACAAAAATGATTATAGAATTAAATTTGTATGTATAATTCAGTAAATCCGAAAAAAAACCTAAGCACATTCCGAAGTGGTTATATTGTGAAATAGCTTGTAATTTAGAATTTAGCTTAAAAATACCATAACATGTCCGCATTATTTCCGAGATCAACAAAATATTGAAAACAAAACGATGTATTTCTTTGTGCGAACAGCTACGCTCAAAAATACGCCTAGGATGAGTATAAGTTACAAAATCAATGCCGATGAATTATATCTAATTTTATAACAATCGTTAAGTATTAACGATCCAGTTACTTTTGAATTGCTTAATCTATTTCGTCCAACATCCTACGTTAATGATTACTAGTAGTTCCATAAAGCTAATTGTAAAATAAGTAATTCTTTAAAAACTTTATCTACATTAGTATAAACCTTGTACTAACTACTTACAGCTACTTTGGTATTGCTAAAAATAAACAACTTCTTACGGGATTGGATAAGATAATGAGTAAAAAAAGTATAGTGTACTCGTATGTCGATGAGATAGAGTGAAGATACAAGCATATTAGTGTGCGGTTGTTTAGAGCAGTGGGCGCGGGTGAGACCCCTACAGGGTACAGGGATGTAGGGGCCGCGCGAGGGTGCCGTGAGTTGCTGGCCGTTGCCCGTTGGCCGCCACATTTACATCAAAGCCTCGTTACTGCCGCCGCCGCGTCATCATCAACATCGACATCGCCTCCGATGTGTCTCTAGGGAACGTTCACCGCTCGCGAATATAACGACTAGAGGAAATAAAATGCCCTTTCAATAATACCCACCATGACGTTAAAATTCACTATTTACAAAACATGTCCATGTAAAATCTCAGACGAGATGAATTTTCAAGGTAAATAAATATTATTAAGTTCTAAAAGTTAATAGGACACATATGTATATGTAGTGTATATATTGTACTACTATTAATGATAATAACAATATATTTCCTTAAATGACTATGGTACAAATTTTTTATTGCAATTTAAACTCGTTCAAGTAACGTTACATAAATACTTACTTACGTTACTAGGATATATAGACGGGTCTCGAGGGAAACTATATTTATATAGTACAGTAGCAAAGAGGGTAAGTCGCCCTAACCCTTTACCATGGCGACGTGGCGGTGTGGGGCAGGGCGGAGGCGGGCAGCGGAAGGGTTGCCGCCCGGACGGGGCGGCGCGGGGCATCGCGAACCCCGAGCTTGACGCACTTTTACGACGAGCTTTTTTTATCGTGCGTGCCGTCGTTTTTCCTTTTCTATTTTTTATGTTTATTTCCCCGAGATCATAAATTATGTTTGAAAGAAGGGAACTCTCGGACGTCCGCGGCGACAGGAACCGGGGTGAAGCCGAGTGAGGTTCTGCTTTCTGTTGTTTTTTACGGGCTCCCATAGTACGTATGTGTAGTGGAGGGCTGCAGTGTTGTCATGGTGACTGCATCGCATTAGACGAAGGCGGGGGGTGCGTAGGCTCCCGAGATGTAGCCTGATTATCGATACCATATAAATAAACAAGAATATTTGTTGCTGTAACGCGATCTGCATCGACAAACACGCTTGTGCGTATTCATTTGACCTATGTTTGCGGACAAACTGGCGAGATGGACGTTATTCTATTTGCTCACAGCGGCTGGAATCTCGACCGTGTAATTTTATACGACTGGTGTAAGATTGGGTACATTTTCTCTACTCTGTATCGTCTATTTACGTAAGAAATCATTTATTTATATTGATAATAAGGATTATACTACAGATATGCCCAACATAATGGAAGTTAACATTATTTATCAATTCAACACATCAAAACGAAAGAGTATCTTTAAGTTAATAGTACGTAAATTCGTAAAGTCAAATAAAAATCCGTTCATCCGCCGTTACACCCCATTCGATATGAATCATTGCCTACTAACTGCTCATTGAGGCTAATTCGATGGGAATAGTCGGTACTACCCTGTAAGTTGTCAGTGTTGAATGCACATGGTATCCTAGATGCTGCATCATCAATGTTATCATTATATGTATTTTTGTGATTACAAATTATTCACACGGTGTCCCAAATACTAACAATAACGTAACAAAACTAAAAATCAACTTAACTTTGGACACCTCACTAAAATAAAGGGATGAGAGTTATAAAAACTGATTCTCTCATATGTATGGATTGAACCGATTGCCGTTACTAAGTGTGAGAATCAGTCCATATGCTGTAGTGTTATTATTAAACGATCTAGACATTTACAAGACACAATGTATTAAACTATCCCTGGTTATTACAATTAAAAATCATTAGTTATCTTATTTATCAATGTCGGAGCCGCAATGAAACTAAAATTAGGCCGAGCGATGGACGATGTCCAGCGGTTTACGTCGCCAGTCCAGTGGTCAGCCAGCTGAGCGCTTCGTCGTGCCGCATTGGGATTGGTCCACGTTACACATTGCTGCCGGCAACCAATCCGCGACCGCCGGACCTCGCACGGTTTCCCAATCGACATTACTCTCGCTGGAACTTCCAATTTTGCCACATACGCTACTCCTATTATACCAATTACTTATCAACGAACCGCTATTTTTATTATCTGGAGGAAGTCTCCAGAACGGTCCTTCGAGAAACACCCAGTGGCCCTTTACACTTGCGGCCACAATCAAAGAAATTTAAAAGCTTACACACTCACATCCCCGCTGTAAGATGCCCTGTGTTGCGTCTTGCATGGACTCACTGAAGTCACTTTCTCCGTTTAACCAAAGTGCAGCGCCAGGAAGCTTCGAAGACAGGAGCGTGCGATAGGACGCACGAGACCTCAGTGTCTCTGGAGTTCAGTGGGCGGAGGTCTCCATTCATCATAATAATATAATTAAAGATATTACAAAATAAATGACTAAAAGGTACAGGACATTATAAATATACATATTTATATATTTAAAAGTAACAAAGTATACGAGTACCTATATATAAAAACATGCAAGTGCCTAAATACTACAATGCTAAACAGCCAGTCAACATTTAAAAGCAACTTCTAAAAGGCTCGATATCCTATCTAGGTATGTTCTCCTACTTCTAAGGACTGGGATAGGCCTTTGGTAAATGTTGTTTGTAATTGATGTTATTGGATTCTACGATGTCTGGCATTTATTGGAAGATAGTAATAACACATAATTATAGATTTTGGCAAATTTCGGTCTGGTTGGGAAACCGTCAATAATTTAGAACAACCGCAAAAACGCAACAAAGCCGCTGTTGTACGTATTTAATTGCTTACCCTTGCCCGAAACAAAAAAAAACGTGCCATATTGCGTCCAGCGAACTAACCACCCGCGAAAGAGAAATTTACGAATAAAAGCCGGAATAGTTACACGCTGCATTTAAAATTAAAACCCTTTAGGGCGCCACGCCGACAGACAATGGGCGAATGGCGAAATGTCGGCAGGTAGCGAATATGCTGGAGCGAGCCGAGATAATTACCAAGGGCTCCAGTTTAATAAATGGCTCTTTTCTAAATTATGAAGGGCCGATCGCGCCATACGGACGTACAACGTACCTGCCGCGAACCCTTCGCCGTGCGCCGCTCGCAATAATGAGTTGAATTCATCACGAATTGACAGGTTCCGACGTTTTCAAATTATTAAAATGTGCCAAAATCCCTTGTTCTTAATTTAATTATTTTGGTACTTTATAAAATACTAATTCCTCATTTATCTAAGGGGTTCCATCACACCGTACTGAAATTTGAAACCAACATACTACACATAGACATACAAACCAAGTATTTATTAAAAAACACGGTAACTATTCCTTATCTGTAATAACAATACGAACTCAGTAGTATTTAACGTGGCAAAAAACCCAAACATTCCTTAAGAACGGGCTAAGTTTGCCAAATAAAAACTGTATAAATGAAAGGGTAAGGATATGACAACAAACACCTTTTAGGCCGGAGGCAATGGACTGAATTGTAATGACTTGTAATTCTGATGTTTTCGTTGTTAAAATCGCATTTCCTGAGGGCGACATTAAGCAGAGTCACCGAAGCGCACACAAGAGCAAAACTTCTAATGGTCGGGACAAAGACCGTCTCCTAGACAAAGCCTTTAGGGACTATTTAAAACGAATAGCTCAACGACACCTACGACATATTCGCTCATCGCTACCGGCGACGACATTGTATGGTGTAAGTTACGTCAAGAGCTATTTTAAGGAATACTAAGTATCCTCGATATCGACGCACTATGTAAGCTATAAATTACTTGGGACAAGTTCATTTAATCCGTTTACAGGATAGATCTTTTTATACAGGTTTTAAATTCATTTTTATGTACCTCATCTTCATTAGGTTAGTAGAAATCTGAATTAATCGATGAGATAGAAATTGAAATAAATTTCACTGACAACTACACATTAGCCCATTAGGCCATTACACAGTTCTTCCACGTTAAATACCTATAACCAACATCTGCACGTCGGCAAACCGACGTTGACTAGTTTTTAACGACTATTTCAAGTTGATACGTATTACGATGTTTGCTACATTTATACTGTATGTAAGCTTAAGGATTGCTTCTCATAAAGTTAATTTATATAATGTTATATCATAAAATTGCTGTATAATTATATTGTTCATTTTTAGACTAATAACATCGTGTCACACTTCAAGAGAAATGCGATTTTTCTATACAATTGTTAATAAAATTATGATTTTCTTCGATAAAAATTATATTTTTTTCAATCAGAGTTACGACTGGCATCATTTCATTCTATATGTGCAGTTATTATGAAAGGAGTTTTCATCATAGTCTTGATATGCTAATCCAGTAAGAGTTGACAGACTTTACATACCTACTTTTGAGAACAGACACAATGACAAGTTTCAGCACTGAATTCTTTCATTTGGTAAAGTGCAAGTGTTAATTAACGTCGTAAATGTACGTAACCATAAAAAAACACAATGTACTTCGATAAAACTCAAAGAGAATTAGGGCGGTTACTCACTTTATATCATAAACATGACGCGTCATGACGTATGAGACAGCATGCCTAGGGTATTTTTTTTACTTTCAATCATTCTGCTGTACTTGTACATATTCATTTAAACTTAATTTTTACATTTTCTCAACAGAAAGTTACGGTAAAGTAATAACAATTTAGAGTACCATTATAATTTTGTTTAGATATAAGATTTCTATTTTATTTATCTTCTGTTTAATGTACATGAAAATGTATATTCATACATATTGAGTTTCAAATTTTGCTATAAAATTATCTTAAATACATATAGAAATTTATATACCAGACATGTTGATAAGAAAGAAACGTATGAAATTTTCCAAGGACCTACAAAGTTTGCGTTACTTAAATTAAATGTACCTACATTGAATCTAAGTAGGATTCACGAACATGTACCGATTATCTTACATCCCGTATCTCATCACTTGGACAGCCAGGAAGTAGACATATTGGAAGCAATGGCTGACTACCGCTTAGGGGCATAGCGATGCACCCAACCGAGAAACTACTGCGCGTAATCCTTTACCGGCACAAGCCTTTCAAGAGTGACAACGTAGAAACATTTTCTAATATTGTTCAACATTTTGAAGACTGTTACTCATGTAAAAAACGAAGAATAATCCACCACCCCTACCACTAAGTCACATGTAATAATATAGAAATATTTATATTATATTGCACGCACATCAGATTTTGGTACCTACAGATTAATTACAATGCTATAGGTAGATGATATATCTACTTACTCCAACTGAAGCAGTCACCTCTCAAATTTGACTGACCCGGAATGAACCCAAGAATTATATTTTCATTTAATTAATATATTTTTTTTTTTATGTTAACAGCACTGACAAACGCACAGATGGGCGCATGATTGAACTAGTGAGTGGTCACCACCGACCATGCACTTCCATAACGCCAAAGTTATCAATGAAACTTGCCGGCCAAGATGGAAGCGGCGGATCCTTTTCTTACACTCCGACACTGCAGGCAAAACGCATGAAAACCATTCAACGGTTGATTATAAAAAGTGGATGGTATTAGACTTACAATATAAAAAGCTATACCACAATAAACGAGTACCATCGATATTATACTGTGTAGTATAAATAGAACCTAGCGAACTTCAACAGGAGGCACCTTTTGCCATAGTCTAGTTCGTTGTTCAGCATGGTGCATCTCGAACACAGTAGGTTAACGTAAAGTCAAAGATGGAGACATTTACACCCCTTAACTTAAACTGATTTAATAGTCACCCTTGTCTAAAGGAATAAAACAATGATAATCAAAATGTATTGATACTATATTAATCCCTAACAGACGATGAGGCAAAGATATGGTAAGTACACTTTTTAACAATGTTTCGAAAAACAGTAATTACAGATTTCAAGATTGGTGAACTAGATACAAATACAGCCAAAGACAGAATCCTCTATTTTTGCTGAAAATTTAATATGATTCAATAATCAACTGGACATAAATACGTAAAAAAAAAGCTAAAAGTTTAAGCCTGATACGCCCTACCAATTCGTAGGCAAAATTTGCAGGACATGTTACGAAAAATAAAGATAACAATTTATTGTTGGCACTGATCCAATGAAATAACTTCTAGAAGTAAATTTCCTAAAACCGGAGTGCTTCAGAGAAAGCCTTAACAGTAGCCAAACAGAAATCTGGACACAAATGGCGATCATTAATACCCGTCAAGCAAAGACTACGACAGACATTTGAACTAAGATCACATCATTAATATTGAGCGGTACACGGAGGCGGTACCGGTAGAAAAGGATAAATTTCATGGAGAGGTGCTTACACCCTTTATGGCTCTTATCTATTTGTCACTAAGAAATGTTCTGTATTGAACTAAGGAATGAAAGGACAGGCCTATGTTGACTTAGACATACTTAGGTGACACGTTATAAAAGGTTCGATGTAATGTTCCATTAATGGGTGGTAATTTTATGCTTGTCTTTTGTATTTCGCGTCTCAATCGTGTCCAATAGCTCACGATCCTGTACGACAAATACAGTTATGGAATCGTTCATAATATTTCGGATACTTATGTAAGGTGTATGAAAAACTTGCACCAGAACAAAATTGGTAGATTTTTTCTGTGGCTAGCTTAAAGCCTGACTTCAAATATAGCTTTAAATATAGGTCTTAAATCCTAACGAGAATTGGTGTGGTAACCGGGAGTGGCATATCTTTGAGAGCTTCAATGTTATCATTCGAAAGCAATAACATGATAAACCATTTCAGAGACATAACAATATCCAATGTTTTTTCGAATAATAATTTTTAACCAGCTACCTAATAAATTCTCTTTAAAGAAAAAAATTTTGCTGACAAGTATCGGACAATAATTTTCATGTTCCTACTTTTTTACAACAAAATCACAGATTTAAAAAAAATAATTTCAGTTGATAGATTAATGTATTTAGTTTTGTTAGTATGTAATATTGTTTCCTAACCTAGAACAAAAAGGTTTTATACAACACTAGAACAGCCGAATTATCACAGTTACCTAAGATTTATTTACCGCACAAAATCCAAACAACCCAGAACCCTGTTGCCATTTTCTCATTAAGAATCCAAGATTTATTGCCTTGCTATTGGATTCCTTCTTGTCTCACAAATAATTGTCCACATAGTACAATTATCGACTTTACATGGTGAGCTAGCAAATGATACACCGATGGCTAATTAAAATTAATTGCCTTGGCCCATATTTAATACCAATGCGAGGCGAATATAAGATATTATTATATTTACTAAATAATACTTAGCATTACTCTAAATGTCAAGGTGGTGATATTGATTAACCTCACCACAGTTGCCGTGCGCTGAACCCTTCAGACAAAACCTTTTAGGAAATTAATAGGTATTACTTATACTGAAGCTCGCACTAAAAAGTGTTTCAAATATTAATAACAGTCCAGTAGTTCACCAATACATAATGCGAGTGCTGGGATGGGCCGGTCAACCCATTAGTATAGACGCAGCGGGGGCTCATGATCACTTTGCTCATGTTAATTTATGTGCTTTGTCGCTTTGTCCCCTGCACAATAGACATATTTTTATAGCATTCGGCTGCCGGACACTCAGATTAACATCTACTGTTAGTATTGGCTTTCTCTCGTTTTGTGCAAGAGTACAATAAGCCTAACCGGGCACCTGGCATTAATGGCTTTGGAGTTATTGAATGAAAAAAAAAACGGAGTAGCCTTATAATCGTTGAATACATTCGGCATAAAATATTTGCCACACGAACGATAAGTAAATTTTTAGTTGCATTGTACTCTCGACAAATATCACACGATTGCTTTTGCTGATATATTATATTATAGTTATTACAGATATTGGAATTAGTTAAATACCTTCCTTTACACTCTCCATATGTATATTTATATATGTTGTTCTAATTTTCAATCGTTAATAAAATACTATTTTATTCATCCACCCAAGTTACAATAATATATTTTTTAAACTTGTAGTGGATAACACTTGATGTTTAGATAGTATTCCTAATATTTGTTTATCAATTAAATTTAATGAATTAATTTTAGTTTCGTATGGAAGAAAAAACTTATACTTTAT
>DWPT01006539.1:0-11379 GCA_018251895.1 Agathymus mariae mariae
ACCGGTAAAATATGATTCATATATCCGTATCCATATCCGGATCCGAAATATCATATCCATAACATCCCTAGTTTAAACCAATGCATAAGTAGGAGATTTTGGCCTGGACTCACGGATATAAGACGTTCTTTATAACATTTTATTTCACAATTTCGATAAAATATATATAGGGTGTGAAACCTAACCTCCTATGAAATGTAAAGTAATTATACTTGTTAACCGACCCATACCTCGGATAAGATATCAAATGTACTTATTACAAATTTATGAGACGAATGGTAATTTTCCAAATAGCATTCATTTCAAAACCTTAATAATCTTGTATTAATGTAAAACCATTACTGTCATAACGTAATAGGAGCGTCACCTCACAGCAATTAAGCGTCACAATTATCGTCGTATCGTCGAGTTGTGCCTCGACTGTTGATAAGACTTTTAATAAATATAACAAGCTTCTTTATGTCTACATACTTATGAAATCGAGACGAGCATGTGTAACATGGAAATCAATGCTAAGGTACCGGGACACGCCTACTCTAAAATTAAAGTGAATACTTAAATAAACCACAGGCATTTGGGTTTGTAATGTTGATCCTGGTAACTATTTTACTCTATAAGTACTACGTCTAAATTATAAATTCGCCCAAAATGGGCAAGTTGAAACTTAGGCTGAGCAGTGTCCAATGATCAATATTTGTATGAGTTCTCTCATAAAAATATTTATCATTGGACTCGCATATTTCTGGCTACTTAAGTGGGAGTCCTAGTGCTGTATGCGTATATATGCACTTATTTTTTTAAATTTAACTTCAATGATAACAAGACCACAAAAGAACGTCAAAACCGGTTGCATTCCTTACATGCTCGTGTTCACTAAAAATTTATTCACGAGTCAACTAATTTTTTTTTTTTTCGAATTTCCTAAGATTTTTGTCATCTTTTGATTGTTGATCATCTAAAATTAGTCAGAGTGAAGTCAAGTCAGTCTGCGTTGGTCTTAACATCAAAATACATACTTTTTATGAACACTATCACAGGTACTGTATTTGTACGTTATATACTTTACAATATTGTCTCTCCAGAGAATAGATACAACAACTACTAGTAAGAAAAGAACGACTTACCAACTGAAGTTGGACTTTTTGAAGAATTATCATTCCGGTCGGCAAAGACCTTTTCCCTTTTATCATCTAATTCTGCATCTGAGTCCAATATACTAGGCAGCGAGCTCGCCTTGTTACGAAAGTTGAACGGGTTCGGGGACAGGAAATTACTGGTATTGCTGGTGTCTGTTTTACTGGAACTGTTCTTTTCATCGGTCAAAACTGCGCTAGTTCTAACAGACATCGGCAGCGGAGAATGACTGAAGGACAGGACGGATTGCGGGGAAGCAGCTGGGGAGATGATCAGACGTAAGTTAACAGGATTGGAAGGGGTGAGACAGTGATCGTGGTCGTATGGAGAACTCATCTGACGGCCTTCAATGAAGTAGGTTTTATGACCTGAACATATTTAATGTATTTAAAATATTCATCTTAGGTAAACATGCGCACACACACACACACAACGAAATAAACTTACCGAACACCTCTTCGCCTTCTTCTAATACGTATGAACCGCCGAGAAAAATGCTAGTTTCCTCTGATATGTGAACACGCCCAGGTTTACCCGTAGACTCCATTTTATTTGCGAATGTTACGTCATTGCTCCATACGTCGAACTTGAATCTACGGGTGCCTACTATGCCACACAATACAGTCCCGGTGTGGACGCCCACTCTCATATTGACTCCCTCGCCGCGTTCTCTATCAAACTCTTGAATTGCCTCTATCATACCTGTAAAAATTAAACTGTAACTAATTTACTTAATAAGAATGTTAGCAACAAAAGTATTATTAGCAAAATTGGTACTTACGTTAGCAGGTGCAGACAATCTAAATTTTTCGCAACAAAACCTTTTTTTTCCTCTGGGAAAACAAAACCTAACCTAACCTAACCAAAAATTTAGGTTCAGATTGTCCGCATCTGCCAACTATTAAACTTTTGCTGCGGTGGTGTTATACATAAGTACTGCAAAATTTTTGAATGATCATTTACTATGGCAAATTATATTAATAATAGAGTAACTCACCTAATCCCATCTCAACACAACATGTGGCATGATCAGGCCTTGGTTCTGGACAACCAGACACACAATAATAACAATCTCCCAAAGTCGAAATTTTCTCGCAACCATGAACTACACACAATTCATCAAACTTTTCAAATAAATCATTCAATATATTTACTAACTCTTCAGCGCCCTTGTTACTAGACATTCTTGTAAAGCCAACAATATCAGCAAACAGTATGCTAACATTATCCATTGAATTCATATTGAATGGCCTGAACAGTGACTTAATATCAGAAGCTCCTGGATTTGATGTTCTAGGATTAAGGGGATCATGAGTCTTGAAATTAGTATCAGATTCTTGAACTTGCTCTTCCATCAACCAGCTAGCAAGTTTTGGTGGCATGACGGAATGTATCATTTTCTCTTTCAATTGCTTTTCCATTTCTAGTTGTCTTCTCACCAACAAACTTTGCCCTACTTTCATAAATGTGCCACGCATTCTAACAAAAGTCATTAAATAAATATGGACACCAATGATATGTACACAAATCTGCAGTAGAACCCTTACAAACATTCCAGTGTATTGCCCTTCTTGGTCGGTCAAATGCAAAATTATATTTAATATTTCAAATACTATTGAATACAAAAATCCTATGATAACACAAGCGAAAAGAGGCAATGGTGTCAATGTATAAACAATCAATAAAATTTCAATGCACATAGTGAAATGTCCTGATTGGCTTATATCTGCTACTTGAGAGAAAGATGTATCAACTTGTGTGGTTAATGTCACAAGAGACAAGCTCAAGGTGCACAATGCCAGTGCTATTATCAAGGAGAGCTTAAAGGTGTACACTTTATATATACTTGTAAAGGTCACAAACAGCATAGCACATGTTATTAAGAGAACCCCAGCAAATATTGAACACAAAAATGGCCACTTTACTGTAATGCCATTCAAGCCAAGGACCACAAAGTAGACAAACCATGATACAGAGAATATCAAAATATACAAAAGTGCAAATCTGAAAAAAATAATTAAGTTAATTAAGATTCTCACAAATACGACTATGGATTCACATATTTCCAGGAAAACTATAACAGATAGTAATAGTAAATTGTTCAACAATATTGTAAAAATTTCTAATGAGTATGTCAAGGTAAAATTAAATATGAAAATCCACAGCCATATCACAAAATGCTCATAACATGAATATACACAAATCACTGGAATTATACATTCACCAGCATCATTAATTAAAAGGAAAAATATATTTCCAGTTTGTGTAACAATTTTAAAATTAAAACTGACCTGAATCTTAATCGAATTTGTCTAAAAGAACTACTCCTGTACTGGCCTTCAAGTATTTCTGAATCAAATCTAGGGTTCCACCAAGTACCAGGTGCTGCTCTTTCAAAAGCTATGGGAATTGCAATCCCACAGCAGTTGGTAGTGGGATTGTTATGGGCCAAATATGCTTGCACATGGGGTGCCAGTTGGATCTGTGCATCTTCACCCTCAGAACACTCTCCTTCATGTTTAGCATCATACTGGTCAGATCCATTGTGGCAGCTTACACATCCACCTTGAGCACTCATTGTTTAGGCTTGTTATTAGTCATTTTAAAAGTCATAGTCGCCCAACAGAAGATAAATGTTGTTCATCTATTAAAACATAACACTAATCTTTAGCTTCGTAATAGATTAAAAATTTGTTGGTAAATGTATATAGAAATATCCAATCTTTTAAGAATGCTTTAAACTTCTGACAATGAATATCATTACAAATTGGGTTACTTTACTACATATACATGAAAATGTCTTTAGAATATAATTTTATCAACAATCACAAATTTACAATGAAGATAATTTAACAGATCTAATAGCTCCAAATCGTACCATTTGGCACTCCATCTGTCAAAAATTATCTGCAATTGTTCGTTTTCAGATTACATTAATAATTCTTAGAAAGAAAACGAAGACAGAAATTGAATTTATATTACTTACTATTTTCAAGTGAAGGTTTGAGTACATTTTTTATTTAGCAACATATATTTAACTTTATAGAAAATTACACTTCTAGTTAGTCAAGGATACAAAAATATTACTTTCGTTTCTTTACGGAAATATTAAGAGCTTCATACACTATTTTATTCACATGTATACAATTTGGCGATTCGGTAATCACTATTCTTAAATTTACCTTATTGTAATTAACTTAAAATTATATTCCATTTATGCCAAATTCAATTCGATCTTAAGCTCGTCCAAATTCCGACACTTAACTTACAAAATAAATGACATTACAGTTTTGACAATTTGGCACCATTGACAACATTGACAGCGAAACAACAACAATGACCATAGATATTATACTCGAACATTCCTAATGGTACGGTAGATGCTGTAATATACAAAATTGGTTCGAGTTTCAACAGATACGATACTAATAATTGCGTAGACGCCCAGACGGAAGGATACCTTAAATTTAAATGTGTGACAATTTTATAAGTTGCACGTAAGCAACTAGTTTTGTTATTGCCTTCAATATAGTAACATAGGATATGTAAAGTTACATAAAATAGGCATTGATTGATAATCTTTTAAGTAATAAATCAAAATTAAATTGAAGAAAAACTTATTGTTTTTACAATTTAATATATGGGAATCGTAATGAGAATAGAACAATTTGTTCCTCTTCATGCTTTTATTTTAAAATTATGCAAATATAATTTGATTTTATACAATCGACTTAAAAAATATTTTTTTCTGGATTATTAAGCGAATTTGTGTAGGAAAGAATTACTTTATAATGAAACTTTATTTGGTTTCCTTATAAATTATGCAAGAGCATTTTACAGCCCATAAAGACCGACCTACGAAGGAATACCTACGTTTTGCGTGAAGTTTTATAAATAATATGTTGTACAGTAATCTATTTAACATTTTTTTTTAATGAAAATTTGTTCAATTTTAATACTATAATCTAATGAAACACGACCATAGATTAATATGTATAACTATACAGAGATTTACCTTATTGTTAAGTTTATAACATTTGTGACATGTACAGCTAAAAAAACTTTGTTAGAATTATGTACCACAGAACAGAATATATTTTAATAGATAATATGAAAATATTTAATAAGCATTTCTATTTCAACGCCTTTAATCCATCATAGGCCTCTTTAAGGCCATTTTAGTGGAGGTTCCTTTAGTGACATGCTCTCTTATCGGTGATTTGTACCGATAGGTAAAAAATACTTAACTACATATTTTACTTATTTATCAACTAAATCACAAATGTTGCTGTGTGCTATACTATCAATCTTACTTAGAAGTGCAGTTCTAAATATTTGTTATAGATATAACATATCACTGAAGAATTTAAGATTTAGGAGACTAGAATCACACATTTCCACCCAAACATTGTTGCACCCATACATTGATTATTCAGGGTGGCATTTATGACCTATCTAAAGAATTTTAATTAGTTCCAATAGTCAACTAATATGAACTCGACAACTACTCATAGTATGGCTTGTTCATAATAATGTCATCAGTTGTTCAATTAGGTGTAAAGATAAAAGACGTAGTGCTCCTCAGACTTCATATTTAACTACTAAATAACAAAATATAAGCCTTTTTACAAATTGTCCATAAAACTTTGAAATCATGAAACAGCAGTGGATTAAATTGCAGTTTGAAATTCTCAACATAATTTGTTGTTTAATCCGATAATCTATACCTAATTTAAAAAACCTAAAAAGTTATATGAATATAAACTTAAATCATTGCAGACACCTAACATTTTCAATATAACAAGTATGTGTGATTTTTTGTATTTCAACGGAGTTACAGAAATAATGGTCGCAGTAAGACCCTAGTCTAGTATGAAGAAACTCATGACACACATGGGGAGTTATAAAAAAACATATTAATTTTTACATATAAAAATCTTGTATTTTATATTCCAATGGTATTAAACATTAACTATAAAATTATTATAATCAACATTAAAGGTAAAATTTTCACAATATCACAACAAATAAACAGTGTAAGGAAGACAAAGTATCTTAACATGTAAAATTCAATATCAAAATATTAATATCTCATTATTGCTCTTTTAAAAATAATTACTAAGGCACAGTAGAAGCACCATTGATAAGATTAGCTGAACTTGAATAAACATTGCAGCAAGGGCTCTTTTGTGGATATTCATTGGTATTTTTATATCCTTATCTAATAATGAATCTAATACTCTGTAACTAATCATTATACATCCCATCAAGCAGAAAATCCATTCTTTTATAGTGTCGGTTCTTCCAAGCCTCTTGTCCTCTTTTCAGAACCATATATCCAATCATAACAAAAATTGGAACCACCAATACAGTTATTATGATAGGGGTAATCATACCTGGATGGCCTTTAGTACTCGTATTGTGTATCTTAACCACACGTTCATCAACATCATCAACAGGTGGATCACTATTTAATAGATCTGCTTTTTCTATTAATTCCACAGAGACAATAAGTGGTTTCTTTATAATGGTCGGCGGACTAGTGAGACTCAAATTAGCAACATTTTTAGTATCACCTGTCTTAGTATTTGCATTTGCATTATTTTTAACATAATTATTAACACTAATAGGATTTTGTTCAATACTAATATTTCCACTGTCTTCAACAGGAGCACCTTTTCTTGGCTTTACCTTATTGCTGCTGATATTAGCAGGTGATGTCATAACAAATGCTGAACTTTCCTTTGCAAGACTTAATGCAGGCGAATTGGACATTATAGCGCCACCTTCGCTCGCAATAGCCAGTTTAGTGCTGTTAATGAGTGTTATTTTATCATGTACTGTTATTGTTGAGTTCGTTTTTCCTCCTATTTTACCTACTGGGTTTCCATATAATATGGGAACGATTGCAAAACACAAAATTAAAACTTTCAACATTTTTCAGTAACTTATAACAATGCATTCAAATGAACGATTTATCGATATAAATGTCATTAAAAGATCTATGAAAGGTTGCAAAAAATATTTTTTAAAACTGTATCGTACTGCTATTTTTTTGTTGAATAAATAAGTAATTTAACGTCTTAGTGACAATTTTAACTTCAACAAAAATAAAAGGGATTACAATGACAATAAAGTTGACATCGCAAACATAGATAACAGAATACTAAAATAATCACAAAAGTTTTCTACGTACGGTACCTAGGGTACTAGGTAGCTAGTACCCTAGCCGTCCACAACCCCAGAAGCCCCCATTTAGTCGCCTCTTACGACAGGCAGGAGATACCGTAGCCTTATTCTGGTCCAGAGCTACAAGGACAATTTTAATATACCTACTCGTTTACCAACTTTCATTTGGTACAGTGAATTAGTTCTATCTAAAACAAAGTTAAATATTTTATTTTGCTCCTTGAAATTAAACGGTAGAAGTGAATTCTCTAGTTCAGAGATAAAATAGGAGTCTCTGTAAATCGCGATCCCAAACGGAATATGAACATGTACATTTATAGTTCAACTATCATACTAACTTACGTACAGTACATTACTTACGTTAGTTTGTGGTATTGTCGCAAATTAAAAATTGACCGAGGAGTTCAAGGCAGAGGTATAGAAACAAAGTTATATATGTTAGTTTTTAATAAAATAGTTATATCTCGAATCTGGTACTGCAATAGAAAATTACAAAGAATAAAAGCTCGGGACATCAAATACTTTAATATAAAAAGATGGTTTAATTTCTCAGCATAGCACAAAGTTGAGTAGTCACACACATAATGATCCTAACATCATATTGTCACTTTAACTATACAATAAAATGTCGTAAGTACACCCTTGATAGTACTTATTATATTTTTTGGTTGAAATTAAAAAGCATAACATAAACTTAATTACTATGTAAATATGTGGTTATTTCATTTTTATTATTATTGTTCTAGGTTTCACTTAAGCTGTTTGCTAGTAGGTACTTAATTACGTACATCAGAAGTATCAAAGATATACTTGAACAAGTCGTACAGTAAACGTCTATCCTGCATAGTCCTGAAATCATAATTATTTTGTTTTTACCTTCCTATGTTACTTCGAACTTTAAAAAATTATATAGTCTTTTTTGGTAATAATTATAACAATTACTGTACGTTACAATCTCAACTGTATAAATTTTTATATTTATTCTAATTTGTTAGATAAATTTGTACCCGGTGCCAAAGTAAGGCTAATTCAGCTCGCGTCGAGTTTCCTGTTTGTCACCAATACTAACTATGGTAAGTAGGTTTTACGTAAGATAATAGATATGATTATATTCGATATACTCAGTATTCCTTTGGCTATACTTGAAATTTATTCATTACGTTAATGATATAATACTATTGTATATTATAAAAAAAATACCTCAAAACTTTAATAAAAATTTTAGATATTCAGTATTTTTTGCATATATTTATTATTTGGTGTTTAATTAATAGTTGACTATAATATATGCATTGATATATCCTAAAGCTTTAACTTAAATGTATTATATGCAAATAAATAAGTAATTCCAACATAATAATTATTCGTAGTTTCTATACAAATTGGTTATGGTGATACAAATATAATAAAAAATTACTACGAATTGTTTTATTTATTTTAATTACATAAGTTGCAATCCCTAAAGGGATCATGATAGATATGACTTCGATTTTTTCTATATCCCTGTTATGAATTTAAGAGTATAGAATGGTAGAAACCGTTGCAAACATACTGTTGGAAAGACCTAACTATGGAAAATAAAAAAGAAATCAAGACGTGAACGTGAAATAATAGTTTTAGCACAGTAATAGTGCGTTTAGGGTTACACTCAAAATATAATGTTTCCTAGCTCTTAATAGTATTTCAAAATAGCGTGTACTGATCCTGTTCTGTTACGGTATTTTGTGGCATTGATAATGTTATTGAATTAAATAAAATTTACGAGCCATTAATAATACCGTAAGGATGAAATTATAATATCCAGATCTAAGAAACTTTTTTAAACTATATTTTTTACGTCTGAGTTGACAGTTTGTCAGTTTTATTTTATTGGATTGACAAATATGACTTTCAAATGACATAATAATATTTTACGTGATTTACAAAAAATGTGAATGCAAAATATATAAGTAGTCTTTATCTTTCCCGACTACGCAAAACCACTTACAAAATGAGGACCCGAAGTAATTCCGGTGTCCGTTTAGATTACTATCAAAGAATCGTGCACAAATTAATTTTAGACCATCAGCAACCCGTTACTGGTTTGTTCCCTGCCAGCCCCCAAAATGATCATGCCTGGATCAGAGATAATTTATATTGCATATTGGCCGTGTGGGGATTGTCGATGGCATTTAAAAAGATAGCTGATCAAGATGAAGATCGTGCTAAGACATACGAGTTGGAGCAGAGTTGTGTTAAGCTAATGAGAGGTAATTATATACTTTCCTACACTAGAATCCCTATATCATGGGCACCGAGCATAAACACAAAATTGAGATAGCAGAAACACCCGATAACTTTAAATAAACATTCATTTGTCATATAAATTATTGACATGTCCAGAATCAATTATAGAATTGTTTCACCAGGGTTTTAACGTGATTTTTAATTACTGCCTAAACTAAACATATTGGTAATGTGTTTCAATTTATTGTTGTAAAGGGCTAAAAGAATGATACGAAAATAAAGGGTTTTTATAATGATTGGTACATCCATTACATTGTTCCCAATTTCATGACTCATTACTTACTTTTGCTGCTCATTACTTGATATTGATATTAGGTTTTTTTCAGGCTTACTAATGGCTATGATGCAGCAGAAAGATAAAGTTGAAAAATTCAAAAGTACTCAACATCCTTTAGATTCCCTACATGCAAAATATTCTTCCATTACTGGTCGCAGCATTGTAAAAGACAATGAATGGGGACATCTTCAAATTGATGCTATATCATTGTACCTTCTTATATTAGCTCAAATGACTGCTTCTGGACTGCAGATAGTTTTTTCTTTAGATGAGGTAGCATTCATACAAAACCTGGTGTTTTATATAGAGTCTGCATACTGCACTCCTGACTATGGAATTTGGGAAAGAGGTGACAAGACCAATCATGGTCTTCCAGAATTAAATGCCAGCTCTATTGGCATGGCTAAAGCTGCTCTGGAAGCCATGAATGAATTAGATCTATTTGGAGCTCGAGGAGGTCCATCCAGTGTCATCCATGTCTTGGCTGATGAAGCCCAGAAATGCCAAGCAGTATTGCAATCGATGCTCCCTAGGGAATCAAATAGTAAGGAGCTAGATTCAGGTCTATTATCTATTATAAGTTACCCTGCATTTGCTGTTGATGATCCCCAATTAATTGCTAAAACACGCGACACAATAGTTACAAAGTTGCAAGGGAAATATGGATGTAAAAGGTTTTTGAGAGATGGTCATAAAACTCCAAGAGAAGATCCTAATAGACTTTACTATGAACCATGGGAGTTGAGGATGTTTGAAAACATTGAATGTGAATGGCCATTATTCTTTTGTTATCTTATCCTAGATTACTGTTTTCAAGGAGACAAAGCCAATGTGGCAGATTATATGCAGCGGTTAGAAAAAATTATGTTAAGAAAAGAAGATGATATGAAATTGGTCCCTGAACTGTATTCTGTTCCTGCGGATAAAGCAGATGCGGAACTAGCTGATCCAGGTAGTCAGGAGAGAATACCTCTAGGAAGATGTCCATTTATTTGGGCGCAATCTCTGTATATTCTTGGTAAATTACTGCAAGAGGTGTGTATAAATTTAAATTGTATCCTAGCAGCCCATTGATTGTAGTTCACTATATAACTAATATCACAAAATAGTTTTGGTTGCATTCTCTAAACTTGCAAAGATGCTACTTCAAAGTACAATTTGAATTGTCAAAATTGGAACTGAAACACACACACTTAGTAGCTTGTAACTAAACTGTCTAGCTTTAGAAATGTGTTTATTTTTATTGAAATGCAAAAATTTTTTTTTATATTATAAATAGTCGACGAACTAGCAGACGGTAGCCACCTGATGGTAAGTGGTCACCGTCGCCCACGGACATCAGTAAGGCCAAAAGGTATCGCTGATGTGTTGTCGGCCAGGAAATGAGAAGAAAGTAAGAAAGAAAGTACAGGCTCTCAAGCACCCAGCCGGAACACGACGAGTCGTTTGGCGGCTGACTCAAGCAGGAGGGTGGTAGCTAGCCAGGCAGGCTT
>DWPT01006540.1:0-11379 GCA_018251895.1 Agathymus mariae mariae
GAAGAGTTAAGAAAGTATCACTAAATATATATATATTTAGGTAATTGTAGCAAATAAAATTAGTATTATCACAACAAACTTGGTTAAATTCAAATAAATATTGCCAGTGGAATATTAAAATCCTCAGTTTTTTTCAACATACCATATCAACAAATAAATTGGAATGTTAAGTAATGAGCAGTTCCAAAATAATGTCTTCATTTTTATATTTGATATGTATGGAAACCACTGCTGCATTTTTTATTATACACGTATTTGTAAACTCGTCTTTACTTCGAAATTAAAGAGCAAAAAATAGGATACACTGTCTATGTATCGCTGTACAATAACAACAAGGATCATTTTGAAAACCTCCTACTACTATTAATTACTACAGGTTATCAGAAAAATAGTTATTCAATTTCATTGAAGACATGTAGAATAATTTAAAACAGTCACATACTGGCCCATTAGCTCAGTTGGTTAGAGCGTCGTGCTAATAACGCGAAGGTCGCGGGTTCGATCCCCTCATGGGCCATATATATTTTTTCGAAACTTACAAAAATCAGCAATATCCACAGCATATTTTTTTTTTCTTAGGAATCTTGTCCGGTTAAGATACGATGGAAAAACTTTTCATTGAACTTTTTTTTTTGCCGTGATACCTTTTGATCTACTAATCAATTATAATTTGAGGAATTCCATTTGACGATAGTCCATTAATTATTAACCGTACGTTATATTAAAAACTACTTCTCAGATTCTCAAGAAATTCAGAGAAGCGAGCAATGCACTCAAGACACGGACTGTTCATGGCGATATTTTAATGACATTCACCGATAAACGAGCGTCAACTTTTCATAGTCCGTTGGTGGACATAAGCCTAATCTATTTGGCGTCACTCCGACCGGTCCTGGACCCTCCGAATCCATGGACTACCGCCGCTTTTTTCAGGTCATCTATCCCAGGTGGTCGGGGGTGAAACGTGCTCCTTTTACCAATACGGACGCCATTCGAAGACTTTTCTTCCCCATCGGTTGTCAGTCCTTCGAACGATCTGCCCTGCCCATTGCCACTTCAGCCGGCTAATTCTGCGGGCTATGTCAGTTACGTTTGTTCGTCTACGGATTTCATCGTTACGAATTTTGTCTCGTAGCGATATACCTAACATAGCTCTCTCCATAGCTCGCAGAGCGACTTTGTGCTTTCGGATGAAGCCAACATTAAAAGACCATGTTTAAAGTTTACAGCTCGACACTGGCAACGCACAATGTTCAAACACTTTTGAGTTCCGGCACTGTGGACACATGTTCCTATGCAGAGTCGTAATACCACGGGAGTCACCGATACGTTGCCCGCTGCAAGAAGAGTACTTGCTTGTGTACTAGCTCATTAACACAAACAAAGTAATATTACATAATATTACTCATAAAACCATGTAAAAATTTAATCACTTTCCTATATACATAATCAATTAATTGGTAATAACACACTTTTAAATTGCCTAACTTCAAGTCAATAAAAGTGATATGAATGCAATGTTTTCAATTATATTATGTATTGGCGAAGTTTTAACCCGGTACAATGATAATGGAATCACGACTCGTGTTTTGTGTACCGAAGTAAATACTTTATGTCACGCACAAACAGACATTTCCCGCCACTTTATCATCTTTATTATTATCAAAAGTCCTTAAGTATATCCATATATTAATTTAAAATAGTGTAATTACTGTAATTTGAGATATAAATATATAAGTACACAAATCTATCCTATATTTTTAGATATTTATCGACTCACTGTTATTTTTTTACTAATACAAGCTAAAACTTAACTTGTAACTTAATTTTATTTTATTAAACTTTAAAATTAAATATCTTTATTAATATATATTTTATAAATAATAATAATAATAAATATATTAAGCGGAGACTTAATTTTTTCAGTGATCCGAAACGAAATTCATTTCTCCTGTGAGAAATTTTTTCGTCGTATGTAGTGGACTATTTTGTGTCCCAGTATTTTATAATTATTGTAACCATACACGACCCTGTAATGCAGTTGGTAATGATTCTAATCACCTAGCTAAACGAGATCGATTGCCGTTCAGTGCAAATATTTATGTGACAAACACATGATTCTTCTTGAGTAGATACTGCGTGAGCATCAGCCCCAGTTCCTGTCACACTCAACAACACTATGATTCTCAGTGAGTGTAAAAAACGTAAATATTTTCATAGTACCACAATTAGTACCTAGTGGAATACGAAAATAACAAAGACATTATAATGGCAGCGAGCGACGCGATCCGCGGCTAAGTGTCGCCGAGCCGCGGTGTGGCAATCGCGCGGTGTCGCAGTTTGGCGATGTCGCAGTGTCGCGATCCCCGATAGCAAACCGGTTAGCGCCAGTTATGCGCTCGTCAGTATTTTCTCAGCTCGCGTAATCATCTCGAGATATTTCAGGTGAAAATTTCCACAAAAATTAAGAAATCGTACATTTGACATCGAACCTTAATTATTATATAACTTAACGGTACTTATTACTACAATTTGCACCCTTCTAGAGAAACTTTACATTTTATAACTGTAACAGGTACCTACGTCATAAAAAATTAAATGAACACTTTTTTTATTTAATTATTTTCAGTATTTAATGTAACACTAATAACAATTCAATTTGTATCTTCATTGATAAAAATAATTAAATCACAAGGTATGGAAGTCAAAATGTTGAGTGGTGAATGTAAATACTGTGACTCGTATTTACAATGATGTGAATCATATAAAGTAATCTGTGGCAAAAATAAAGCGGCGATAGATTAGTATTTGGAACATAGCGTTTTTGTACGGAAGCCATGTTTTCGAATCTCGAACGCTCCTTATATTTTCAAAGTTATATGCCCATAGAAATTGATTAGCATTTGCTGCAGGGATGAAAAACATAGCGAGGAAACTTTACAAACTTAATAATTCATAATGTTCTCAAACATATAATGTGTAGTCTCCCAACCCATATTGATGTGAGTAGATGGTGATACGTGGTTGATTGTATAGATATATATATATATATATATCCTCAGAGTGGGAGTCGAAATGCAAGCTGAGCAGTGGGTCAATTATGGGTTAGCTACATCTACAAAGGTCGCGATTCGTCAACATTTAGCTCTACGAATTGGAATTACGAAGATATAATATCAATAACTTATTAGAACATTTTGCTAGTTGCCGATAAACTGTTAGTTATTTTGTTATTTGGCATTCAAAAGATATTTACGATATTACGATATTGCACATATATTTAACATTACACTTTGACCCTTAAAAATATAACAATTACAATGTATACATAGATACATAAAGTAAAGATGGATGTATTTTTCCGTTTATAACAGAAAATTTAAATTATCTAACTTGAATTATCATCTTGAATTGTAGCAATTAAGTGTAGCAATAAAGTTTGTAATATGATGTACATATATGTATTTATATATATATAACTAGGTGGAGTTATACAACATGAAATCCTTGGTTCGATTTACAATCGGGAAAGGTATTTATGTGATGACAAAAAAATATATCTTAGGTGCAAAAAATCTTAGCTCCGTGGTATTTTTGTCTCAAAGTTTTTTCAGTGAACCATTTTAAGATGTATATTTCATCTCAAATTATTATAATTAATATTATATGTGCTTACATACATTACTTTTACCATTTTTATAAGCTTTAAATTCTCTTACATTTATTAAAAATGAGGTCAGAAGGTCATGAGAATAACGAAATAAATACAATTGATAAACATAAAATAATATAACTACTTATCAAAATATACCTACTCATCTTCTGTCTATATAAATAAAAGTCAATTGCCGCATGTGTAAAAAATTTTGAACATAAGACGGGCTCGACTGATTAGGCTGTTTTTTTTGTGTTCGTAATTATCAGGAAAAGTTGTATGAAATACAATTTTAGAAGAATTTACCCGATAATCTGCTCAAAGTTTGTATGAAAATCTTAATAAAAATGTGCCGTTCAGTTTGACAGTTCTGTCACAAAACAAGGTCGTCGATGTGAATACATTATAAGGTATGTGAAGTGATGTACATAACTTTAAATATTTGAATAATTATCAGACTTTTCATAATAGCCGTATTACACGTAGATAGTAGATACTAATACTAACAGGAATACGTAAAGAATTTTAACTAAACTTCCTCGAAGGTTTTGTGTAAAAAATGGAAAAAAGTGTTCTATTATAATAACTAAGTAATAGTAATACTTAAAAAATAATAAATAATAAAATATTTATTTGAAAATATAAAATAAATGAACGATAAAATTAAAAACAATATTTTGTTTCAGGTACGTTGTACAACTTAAAAATGGAAGTACTCGTACCTTCTAGTAATTACAACTCATTATAGTATACCTACACATTAACCGACGATTGAAACGTAAGTGCCCCGACTAATCAAACTGAACCTCTGACCTGATCGTGCCGGTCGTGCATAGTGCGGGGGGACATGATAACGTAATGTGATTTGACTTGCGCTGACTTACCATCTCGTACATCACGCGGAATCGTTAAATGTAAGCAGTAAATCGTAATCATAATCACAATTTAAAGTTGTCACATTGTTGGACTCAGGTGCGGAAATCGTCTCGATTGTCTCCTTCAAACATCCTTGAGATTATATACAGAACTAAGTTGCCCAAACTTCGAACTCGGGCAAACCATGTGGGAGACCAACTTTCAAACATATAACGTGCCCAACAAACTGCTTCAAAATAATAAATAAAAATTACGGAACTATATATACTCGATTTATATTTCACACCTTTCGTGGTCCGTGATCTTCGTGATCCCCGTTGTTTCCATCAAATATGATCCGTTACACCTAGCGAAGCTCCTCCGGTTAGTTATTGACCAATCCGTTCTAGACCACCGTAGTTGAGCAACCTTTGGATCTATTTAGGAAATTGCAACATAGACAATGACGAAACAAAATATTGATCCCAGATTAAAGATTTTATATGTGTTTAGAGTCTATACAAAATATGACGACAGTTAATAATATTAAGTAAAGATAAGATGGATTACTTCACACTTTGAAGTGTTTCCAGGTACGTATTTGATAAAGGTAAATAATACTATCGCTGGTAGGAAGAGGTGCAGCCACCGTTGTATGTTTGACTTGTGTAACTCGAACCGGTTCAAAGGTTTATATTAATATTCGGCAATAGTATCTTAACATAGACACAAATTTAATGAAACAAACGGGAGCGCCTGAATTGAAAGGGACTCGAATATTATATTTATAAATAATCCATGTTTTCAAGTTTTCAAACATGCGTGTATTCAGCAAATTTACGTAAAGGATAAAACTACACATCAGGTTTTGTTTCAAATATCGATTACGCTTTAAATTAAACATTGATTATAGTTGTTGGCATAGATAATATTCTAGAAAAGTATAATTGTAACGAAAATTAATGTCACAAAATGAGTAACATATTGAGTAAATTTTATTATTCCTACATCACTCAGGGTTGACTGGAAAAAAAATGCCGCACAGCATTACGTCCACCCATTGTAATATTGTATTATTGAATTTTCAATTACGTTATTATGTCAAATAATTACATTATTAGCTCGGACAGTTATATTCGATACATTTCGGACTGAAATCACGCATCTTACGTTCAGTTCAAGCCAACCGATCACTCGTAGTGCAACCTGCTGGACAACGGACGAGACCATGGCGAAAGGTCCCTACTTTTGCGGGTCAATGAGCTCTGTACCATCCAGTTTAATACTTCGATGGTACTTGCACGGTAGTAAGGTATTTTGCCGGAGTGACTAAGTACCACCTCCTCCCTCTAGAATCCACCGTCAAATGTTCATACGCTTACGTCGTTTACGTCATGTTTACGTCGGCAACGCTTCGGTGATGCCTTTGGTGTTACTGAAGTCTACGAGCGACGGTTACCAGTTACCGTCCAGTGACTCTTCTACTTGTTTGCCGACTAGTTTTATGAAATAAAAGGTATAGCGTCCCTTGCTTAAATCCATCCATTTATATTGGAGACTCAAGTAATAGACGTAGCGCCTTCTACTTAACCATAACAGTTCTAACAAATGCACATGGACAGCAGGTTACCTCTAATCATCTAATAGATCATCTGTGCATTTGCCGGGCAGAGTGAAAAACCTACTTCATTAAAAACTTATTCGTAGCAAAGCCTACATAAGTATGACAAGCGCAATAATATTTCCATTCGAGCAATTGTACATCATGTCATTGAGCGAATAGTTTTCGTGACAAATTGTGGTACGTATCGCATAATCTATGGCAATAATAGGCCTTATCTGTGTCGTGTTCAGGTATCATATAGCGATTCACGAGATACGACACAATTGACAAAATATTTTTTCACGTGAACACCGCGTGATAGCAACGCCAACCTTAATATACTCGTATGATTACTGAACATCTCACGTGCGTAGACGAAACATACACGAGAAAACATTATATAGATTTCTTTTTATGAAATAAAAACAGATTTTTACTTTTTCGGTACAAATAATACGTTCTATCGGGTCAGATATACTTTTTCAGATTGCTCTCACTACTTCTTCGTTGAAATTCACAAACTACCTTCTTTAGATACCTAATTTCACAACAGTACACCTTGCCTCTGACGGATCCGTGAAATATGTGACGCTGGCGAAAACTACAAAATATCCCGTTTCATCAACAGTAGTAAAGCAGTCTGTAACCTTTAGCTCGCCATAAAAAAATCGCATATTTCAGCTCTGACAATAGTTTACGAGCAAACTAGAACTAGTTCGAACTGTGCCACTTTAAAAATTGATTAATGAACTAATAGTCTGTTATTTACACAGACTATAATATCAGCAAGCTTCCTGTTTAGGCACCAAAGTGTCATAAAAAAACTCTTTATTTATTCTATAATTATCAGCTGGCACTTTTTAATTATTTACACAAACATACAATTTTTTAAGAGCTTTATAACTTTTATTGATACGCAACGAACTTAGATGTTTTGTAGTTCACTTTATAAGAATAAACGTTTACACACTCACATTACCCCAGCATTAGGATTCCCTGTGTTGCGGGTGGCATAGACATACACAAATATGACATGCATGATCACTAGCAACTGGGCTATGAAATAATAATAATATTTCCTTTATATTTCTACTTCCAGAGGATGATACTTGATGCTAGTTATCAAGGTAGGTGGGTTGATTCATTATCCAATTTAACAGTTTATGTTGTTTGTACATAAAGAGAACATATCTTATCACTAAGCTATTGAAACTAGAATGGTCTGTTAAGACTAAGATTTAGAATATGATAATTTTCTGTTTCTAAAACAATTTATTCCATGCTATTAGTATCCAAGTATTATTATAAGTCATGCTTCACTACAATCTCACCTGATGGTATGTGTGATGATTAAAAATGCATTACTTAGAAGAAAAAGCCTATTCACTGTTGACTTGAAGTCTTTGTTCTTACATTTGTACTATAAAAATCATTCTTAGAGCTGCTGACGGACATTGAATAAACACTTATTTAGGTAATGCATTATTAAAATTCCATACCATATCATATACGTAACTAACATAGCAATCTTCAGTGACGATATAATTCCGACATTGATAAGGCGTGTTTGTTCCACGCTAGCAGTTGTTTATCAAAGATTTGGTCTATCATCGCGCCGCTCCCACGGTTTTACGTAACACCAAACTATATATTACAGTCGCAAATATTGAAGCGTTCTCGGTAACAGAGGGAGTGTTCAGAAAGATACTCGCATAATCAAATGATTTTCTACTTTCTATGTGCTTTATTGAGTAAGAGACAGCCTTTTTACACATAATGCTTATGAGGCTGAACAGAAATCGACTGAGAATCCCCTGCGACTGTTTTTATTCTCTTTTAAGTGGGTAACAAGTTTATTTAAATTCATCGGATTTGTGTCACAGGGCCATAAGCTTTGACCTTCCATTTATCAGTTTCATGTATGTAATAAGACCTTTTAATTAAAATATATTTTAAATGAGTTGATGCTTTCCTAACCTAATAGACAATTCTTTTTACCAATTTCTTCCGACACCATATGAACTACCCAGCAAGCATGCAGATAACCTTTTAACAACATGAAGAAAATATTGTTGAGATAATTATTATACTTTCGACATTTACCCGGAATCAATAATTTTAACTAAAGAACCGGTATGTTTATTAAAAACACAACTTTACGCCTGCTCTTGGATCGTTTCCGCTGCAGCACATAGAAGCAGATGTAACCGGAATAAAGAAGTACATTTGTTAGGAGTTTTCACAGCTGAAGAAAAGAGAATTTCCATAGAAGTGCAAAAACTAAATGTGCATTTAAATTCACCAATGTGTATAGACGATTCTAGCACGTGTCCCGGTCTCGATGTATGTGTTTAATTAAAATTACAAGGTATGTTCGAAATACCTTGTTTTTATCATACAAGGCTACATAGCCACTAACCGTCAGGTTAGATTGTAGTCAAGCGTTAAATAAATATAAACTTCAATAAAGAACATATAAGACAAACTGCAGACCTATCTACTTTGTAAAAAACAATTATAATAATATTCCTCATTATTATATAATCATATTAATTATTTCATCATGGCTGATAAGCCGAGTCAAATAGCTCCGTGTCAATGTTTACTTACTTTTGCTTAATTAAGTTTGTATTTGAGATTTCAAAAACCCGCCATTATTATAATTATAACAAAAACAACAACGTCAAAACTGTTATCGATATGCTATTAGAAGATATTGTGTAAATGTTCGATATTATATTAGTCATGTAACATTATAATATGCTATTTTATTTGAACCGCCATTAATTTTTTATTCAAGGCCCACGATACTCGAACGCGGGAAAATAACTATAGATAATAAATGCACGCACGGGCCAGCTGTCACGTACGCGGTCACCATCACATTGAAGCTACTTGAATGCAACTTGCATACTAAACAGTTACATAATGTATAAAACATATTGATTCCTTTTGATAACACTGGTTTATTGAACATAATAAAAATAATAATAATAAAATCTGTTTATTTCCAAAGATATATACGAATTTACAAAAAAAAGATAAAAAAAAACAAATACTGACATTACTATCTGAGGCAATGGGAGCTGGCTCAACTGTTTGCTTATGCGGGACTTACATAAGTCCCGGGAAGAGCTGGTTTTCAGCCATAATGACAATTAAGTTCTATTCTATGTTTATATTTATTTTTGCTTTATATTAAACAAAGTTATTGTTCTTGAAACCATGAATCAAATAATAAAATAAAATAGAAGTATTCATAAAAGCCTTAATGCAAAAAGTAACTCTCAGTCGATTTGATTTTTAAGTAATTTGTTTCTGCAAAGATAAACCTCAACTGCAATATTTACTAACAAATCTGGCTTGTTATAAACACCGTCTCCATTGCGGCAGTCCCCTCGAACTTGGGCCCTGCATCAAGAGCGCGATCGATGGTGCAAGTTCAAGGCTGCGTGCGGCGCAGGCCCGTGACGTCAACACCATTCATACGGCGAATCAATATCCCTCCCCCGCCACCTTGCCACCCCGCCGGCGCTTCCTTCTTCTCGAGGGCGAAAGCTAACCAGAGAATTCTGTGAACCGTGGGCATTAAATTGTATTTTATTATTTATTAATAATATAAATTATTCTGAAAAAAGTTTCTAGTATCTAAAATAAGACACACTTTCGGGTTTCTATATTTTCATCCGAATCACATTAACAGCTGGGAAACGAGTAGATGGACCACGTTGGTAAAAGGTCACTGCTTCATCCAGGTCCATCTCCATCGGCATCACGGACACTATAACCTAAGCGTTGCTAGTTAAAAAGGACGTGGTAATCAAACCATCCTCCTTTACTGGGTCTCCAGCAGGGCAGCCGAACCACGTTTAATAATAAAAATAATCTCACAGATCACTCTTTGGAAGAGTGGTGTTAGCCAGACAAAATAAAAACTCCGTCTAATCCGCCGTTCAGCAGGACGCACCATAAGTAGTGAGTGGGCAGACGAGCAAAAATTCCTTTTGTAAAATGATTTAAATAAATAATAAACCACCTTAAATAAAAAAATCCATATTTCTAATCAATATTTACAACGAAAGTGTAATTAAACTCAAACTTAAATTTTCTTGATTGTACGCTGACACAAACAATAACATTAATGTCGTGTCGTGTGAAAGTCGGATCCCCGTGGCGACCTGACTTCGAATCGTACCTCGCCTTCCGCACTTCCGCCAACGTGATGATAATCACATTCCGTAACAATTATTGGTATAAATGTTGATTGATTGATTACAGCTTTTTTTTTATCTATGAAAAACTAACCAAAATATCTAAAACTAACCAAAACTCGAGTACTTCTCACTGAATGTTCCAATTTTACCCCCATGCGTGTGTCGTTTTACTTTGCTCCTAAACTCTAATAGTACGTTATCTAAACACAGCGTTATCATTACTTCAAATAAAGTTACCCTTCAATGTCTTAAAAAATAATTTAGTTTTTTAATAGGTACGTATTATAATTACGTAATTTTTTTTATTGTTTACGAAGTATTTTATTGGTATGTCTACAGGCAGCTACTTCGGGCCGCTTTGGGAAATAAAGGTGACAAATGGTCACACACGAAACAATGTTTATTTTAGTTTTATTAACCGTTACATATTTTTATTTATTTATTGGAAAAAACGGACTAAAATCTTAGTAGTAGGTTTTGATAACATAAATTGAAATAGACCTACGATCTCATAACCAGTCCGATCTCATTACACTAAATAACATTTTCGGCAAAACAATTGTTTATCAATTACGTCTCGATTTGTGTTTATTTAAATCTTCATCTTCAATGTATAATTAGTTAATTGTTCAACCCAAACGACGTCGTGGAGGGCAGCTAGTTTCTGTGTAACACTAAATATTTGTAAATCGTTCCGCAAAAGACTGGAATAACTTGCTGTTTTTTGGTTCCCGTTCGATTATAGTGTGGGTGGGTCTTTAAAGTAAATAGACTCTTAACAACTGAGCTACAACTGCCAGCGTAGACCGCGTCGCCACTTATTCACGAGTATAATACTCGATTATAATACTCAAGTATAATACTCGATTATAATACTCGATTATTATACTCGATTCCCGAGTATAATATAATAATAATATAATACTCGTTGACTACAGTCAACAACAAACTGTCAATACTTTTACAATAAGAGTTTATTTTTTAAACCTTACGAAGAAGAACCTGAAGAGTTTTCTGAATCACCATTAACATAATTAATTAAAAAGTACTTC
>DWPT01006541.1:0-11378 GCA_018251895.1 Agathymus mariae mariae
ACAACTCTCCGAGATATAAGGGGATCGCACTTTTTCGTGAAATCGGAGCCTACACTGGAGCGAACGAAAAGACATTTACAATGTCAAAAACTGATAAGAGACTCTCTGTCATATTGATTAAATTCAGCATATGCGGCCTTTGAACGCGACTTCAAATAATGTAGGTATTGTTGATTTATTACGAATTTATAAATAAACTAATTTACGTATATGTGATGTAGGTAAATGAGTTTCAAAAGATACCGAAGATACCCCAGAGTCTGCACTCGTACCATTTTTAAGTTACAAATGCTCTGAACTCGTCATCTCTTACAGTCCACAAAACAGCACTTACGACTAATCATAGACCAATACTAATATTAATTGCATCGACGTAAAAGCTCAGCTGCTTAACATTAAACATACAACATACATCTCAGCAGACACATTCCAATACAATCTGTAAGAGTCCTGCAATGAGTCCACACATAAAGTACTTAGATAACAAATTACCTACTTAAATAGTTTATGTCACGACTATGCACTTAAATAGTTAAGCTTGTCTTCTCCCAGGCGCATTGTTAGTACCTGCCAGGTATATTTACATAGGTATAGGTAAGCAGCTACGCAGTAGATGAAGCATCTACTAGAGCTGCAGATAACACCTATCTACCTAGTACAAAGAGTCCACAGCCACGTCCCGCAGGCCGCAGTGGCCGCAGCTCCGCCGTAAGTTTTGCTGTCACGGTTATCTGACTAATTCTGCGAGGCATTCCCGGGGGTTGCCGAGATTCCTCGTATTTATTTTAATATCTCCAAGCGCGGCGAGGGTTGGTACGTAATAAGTTACCCATAAATATATCTGTCCGTTACAAATTTGATAACATTTAATAATCTACTAATACATCTTTATATTTAAATGAGATCGTTTTTATTTATTTATTTTTTATTTGGCGACTGTCTCTGGCTAACGATACAGAACAAAATTACCTACGTCAGTTCCGGACGCCCAGCTGATTGGTGCTGGAGCACATCTGTCTTTGTGGTTATTTCAATATTCCGATGTACGTGAACAAGAAATAGAATCTCAGTTCATCAAGAAATAATAGACATGTGCATCGACTGTGTAGGTCATCATTTAAAAGCTAATCTCAATCAAAATAAAAATATAATCACAGTTTTAAATTTAGAAAAGTTGTGGCTCAAGCCACCCACCGATTGTGTAAATATCATAAAAAGTTTCTAATATTTATAGGCTTATAAAAACCAACGGACTGATCTATAGGTACCTAGCTTATGAAAAAGTAGCGAGAATATAAATTACAGGTCACACATTATTTACTTCCGAGTTGAAGTAAGTACGTACATAAAACAAATATAGAAAATGAGTAATTTTCTTCAATAAGTATCTTACGATTTCAAATTCGTGTTATCCAACTTTAAGAACCTTCCTACCTAAGTTACGAGGTACGTAACAACTTTGTTGCTCTGACCTAAATACGTTTGGAGTTGCAAATGAAAAAGTCCTAAATTGGAAATTCTTTGTTCAGCCGGTCAAACGGGCGCAGCATACGAGTAAAAGGGGCATATTGCGACGGCAAAATATTGCGAACATCGAGTGGCACTGCCGCGTGTAGTGTGCAGCGCGCAGCGTGCACCTCGCAGCGCTATGAAAACGGCGTGCCTCAGCATAACACCGACAGCTCACTCGTAACAGGCGAACAGCGCACAGAACACAGCGACCTACAATAACGCCGGGAGAGCGCCCCGCGGCGGGGGTCGGCGCGGGGCGGAGGGGTGACGAGACGATGCAGTTTGCACCGCGGCCTCCTCCAACCTTCACCAACTTGCGCCCGTGTTCTTGGGAATCGTTTTAAATTCGAGAGCCGCAGAAGGCTTCGCACGCGACTTCCCACTTTATCCACCGGCGTTACGAGCCATAACGTTATCCACGTGGTACGTTAAGCCGTTTTAAAAATGGAATGCCACTCGTCGCACTGTAAGATTTAAAACTCTAAGCTTCGGGCGGAAAGTTGAATATCCCATAAATGATTCAAAAATTATTACCGGCCTCGGTGTGAGTGCGGAGGTGAGAAATACATTAGTGGTACCGTTTTCTATTGGTCGTCGCTCCCGTGTTGATATTAAGCAGTCCACGTGGACCGCTCCGCGGTCGCTTGTCTCCTTTTTTTTCGACGGGTGGCTCGCTATCCGTCTCATTCTAATCTACAACGAAACGTGGAATGTCATGTCCGGAGTTGTTCAGAAAGTCGTGAGCGTGCATCGTGCTTCGAACTAACTTTACGCGTTGAAAGGGAACAGGTTTCAGCGGTCGACCCTACAAATAAAATTGAATACCTGCACGATAGGGTTCACTTTAGTGCGCGCCGAATGTGATTTTACGTTTATGTGGATGTTCAGTATTGATAAGCATTTTTAAGTCAATTAAGGTTGTAAGCTAAAAGCGGTTGTTGCTACATTTAAATTATCGGTCGGCATTCAAATAACGCCATTTTTTTCATGTCGGCACGATTTTATTTATAGGTGTGTTATGGATGGTTGTGCCTGCTATAATAACGCGGCGTGGGCGATACGATACGATATGGCGCGTATCGAATATAACTTACAATAGAGGATTCATTCATTTATTAACGGATATGGTTTTGTGAAAAAAGCAGATTGTAAGTCTCTCTGTGATTGTTTTAGAATATCATTGTAGATATCTAACTCCCGTTTGAGATGGTAAAAGATGCTTCGTTTGATATGTTCATACCGATAAAGATATAATAACCGATAAAGGTACTGATTTAATAAACGTACATCGAGCACTTCTGAAAAATAATATTGAACTATAATCACATTTCAAATAATTACTCCATCAAATGATTTATCTCAGTGTAATCTTACCTATTAGTGCTGTGGATGTAATACTAGTGAGCAATCATACGGGTTAAGCACGGAGCAATAATAGAGGACATTGCTTATCAAGGTGGTAAACTGCAACTGTAGGTGGCTACGTGCTCAAGCAGTCATTAGAATTTGTAAAAAAATTCCAGCACAAAACTATGTAAGATAAAAAAAAGTTCAACTTACCATTTCATCACTGGCTGGTAAAATATTGCTAATATATGGTATAATAAGGTCAAAACCAATGTGGCGATAAATCGGAAAGAAATCTATCCACTACTTTTCTCTCTGTCAAACGCTTTTCTTTTTCTTGTTTGGTAGATGTTGACAAGCTTTAGTGTTTATAATAAAAAAGTTTTGGATATAGATCGTTATTTAATGCCTGTCGTCGAATTGAAACACGAGTGAAGCACTTAATATTCCTAAGTTTTTCTATGCTCGAATCTAGTAATGAGCGCCATCTAGTAAGCGCAAATAATATTTTTAACTAACCGGTAGGACTCGATGCTATATTACGCTTTGTAAAAAAATATACAAGTTTATACTTTATTTCCCACCTCTGTATACAATACTTAAACAGTGTTGAGCGTTCATTTACCTCAATGAAAGATACTCCGCATTAACAAGAGTTCTTACTAACGCCATCTAGAAATAAGTTATGAATTATGACGTTTGAAGTTTTGGACCGTTTGGTAACAATTTTTGTGCGTAGTTAAATTTTTAATTCGTATCATAGATGGCAATACTCTTATAAATTTGCTTTTCCAAATTATTATCCTCCAGAAAAATGGTAATTAGTTCAAAAGAATATTGTGTGAATTTTTACAGACGATATCTAAAGCCGTTGCAGGATTCAGATTAAACAAAACAAAAGTATTAAAATGTGTATCACAACATAAAGACAGGGTTCATAAGAATATGTATTTCTAAGACTACATGATTACATTTTCTGGTCTATAATGAAGTTGAGCAAAAATATAAGATGCATATTTTAGGTTTTAAAAAAAATAGACTACATTTTACCTGCGATTTCGTCAGCATTGGCCTTAGAATTAAAATTAGATGAGAGAAATGAAACATCTCTAGTAGCAAAAAAGCAAAAGCCTCTTATACAATATGAATGATATTAAATTACAATACCATCATAAAATTAATATTATGATAGGTTATGGAAACAACATACTATATCTGCGTGTTAAAAACTGCATTCACCGGTCCACCTATAAAGTGACATCTAGTGGATGTATAAAGACTACAACAATGATAATATTTATGAAACAGAGGCTAGACAAATTTATACGTTTGGTAGTTTTTTTTATAAAGCTATTTAAACAAAAGCTATACAAAAAGCCACGCTTGGTGCTCGTTTTCTCGAATTTCGATACTCTCACAAGCACATACACTCGTGTATAATAGAAAGAGAGAGTTGCATGGAATAGGCATAACGCTTTTTTTTACGTGACGATTCTTCCATTTCAAGTCCTACTCCAAGACGCGTTAAGAACTTCGTTGCAATAAACAAATATAAAAGTACACGTTTCATAATAGTTTGGCACCTGATGTTACCATTTGGTCTTTTACTTACATTCAGGGAGATCATATTATATTATATTATATACTTTTTAGCATGGAAATAAAAGTGTGAATTGAAGACAAAGTTAGCTTTATAACTCCTTGAACTATTGATTTGTTTAATACAACAGCAATTTGTCAATGTCAGTGTTATAATAAAAGACAAAACCGATGGAATATTGGTTTTATTCAACTTTAAATTTGTAGAGTATGACAAATAAAATAGTGACTGTTTAATGTTTTAACATTCTTCTTTTGTACAAAAGTAGTTTGATGTAAACGGTCTAATGACAAGAGGTAAATATACTTCAGTCAGGTGTCAAAGAGGCACTTTTATTACCAAGGTAAAAATATTTTTTTCTACTCATAATAAAATTTAATAATAAAGCCCTTATATCTGAAACTAGGAAGAACTCCGAAAAAAAGTGCCAGAAACAGTTTTATAAAGTGTGCCTGTTGGCATAGGCCTCCTCTAACGGTTTCCATACAATCTATCCAAGGTCATACGTCTCCATCTTGGGTCAGCTGTCTTTTTGAGGTCGTCCTCCCATCTTAGCCCTGTTTTCCGCGTCCTCTTTTCCCGTCTCGGGGATACCACTCTGTAATGACCCTGTTCCATTTACTTGTGTTGTCGCGCATCTTATGGTCTGTCCATTTCCACTTTTGTTGATAACTTCTTTTCAGGATGTCGGTTTTTTTTGTTTTTGTTTTTGCCCTAAGATCGAAATTACAAATTCTGTCTTGGCGCTTGAACCCTGTCAAACTGCGCTCCATTGCTCTTTGGCAAATTTGTTTGTTTTTCAGAGTTCTTCCTAGTTTCAGATATAAGGGTTTTATTATTATTAAAATTTACAACAATAATGTTAAGTACTGATACAGGAGTTAAAAATTAGTAATCGAATACTATAACATTTTTTTGCGACGAAGATGTGCGGGATGGCGGTGGTGAATGCTCATGCATATTAGCGCAGCTGGCTGCGCTGGTTATGTGGGACTCTCAATTAACCATGGGGCTTACTCACCAAACACCACCCGAGGTTGGTTTTGGTCATAGAATCTGTAAATCTTCATCTGAAGCGACTCCCCCTTAGGGAAAAGGGGCGCAGGCTTATATAAGGGTCAACTCCGGTTTGGTTTGGCGGCGGGGAGGCTAATATCATGGCTTGATTAGCTGGTTGGCTTGCGGTTATCCGATTGGCTGGCGTGGACTCTGACACCACATCCGTTATAGTACCTAAATATGTATTAAAGATTAATAAAATACATGCTTGTAAATGATCAAAACGAATATATCTAAACGACATCGATCTATAACTAAAGAAAATTATCCGGGACGTTATGTTGTATTTGAAATAAAATAAAACAATTTTACAATTTAATAAATATTTATTTATTAATTTAATTGCAACTTTAATATACAAATACATATTGACTCTTTGGTGGGGAATTTTAGGATTAGTAATATATCTAAACTTAGTCTAATAAAATAATTACAAAGTTTCACTTAGGATTTTACTATATTACTTTAGTCAGTAATAATTATATAATAAGAATAATAGTAATAAACATTAAGTAGGTACCCAATCATAAATACAACGTTATATTAGTAGATAAGTAATAAAAATCATAATAGTGTTATGTAAATATCAATTTTGATATACATTTATGTCCATAGGTCATTATTGAATTTAATTATTATTGACAGTTTGAGTTTTTTTTCCCATTGTGTTAAACTATAATAATTCCTTTTCTGTTTTATACAGTACTCTAATATATTATCTGTATGATACAACTAATCTATGGCATCATTCTGTCATTTACTCGATGTTTATTTGGCACTGCTGAGTTTTTAAGTTGTCAGTCAAGCAAGAACTATAATCAAGTATAAAAAAAAATCTGGTTAAAAATAGTATTTTTCAGTAATAAGTAGATCGGCTAACAGGCTCAGAAAATATTCGCTGAAATATACCAGATATATGTCGATGACTAAGTATTCGCTGAAGATAGCTTATTTATGTGCAAAGAATGGTTTTTAACGACTTAAGGAAAATGTATTATAATTAGTCTATGGGAACTAAAGGAAAATGAATTATAACTTCAACCAAAAGCTACAACTTTTTATAGGTATGTAGTGCAAATAACACCCGACCCATTGATATAAAAGACATGTTTTTCTTTCTAGTTTTAAATATGTATTCTGTAGTAATAATTTTGAACATGTTTTTATTATTATCATGAAACTATCACGAAGTACATGTGTTTTCTTCGAACTTCACATGTCCATTCAATAATTTTTTAGTTTTTTCACAGTGAAATGTCTCCCCAAGTTATATTGTTGTTCAGTGGCAAGAGAAAAACTGGAAAAGATTATTTGACTGAACATTTGTTTAATCAGTAAGTTTTGATGTCTACACTTGGTTTGGGGCTATAACAGCTCCATTATGTTTTACATAAATGGCTTACAATTGGTAACTCTGTAGTTATTGTTTAGAGGGTGGTAGTGTTTCTATGACTATTGACTTATATTATGTTTGTTATTGTATTATGGTGTACTGTTTCTAGTTGCTGCCATAGTTTATTATAACTTAGATGACAGCTGAAAGACAGAGGTTGCTGTGATATTAATTATGAATCTATGCAATCCAATGTATAAAAGTGTTAGTTAAAAGCTTAGTATAGTGATATTATACATCTAAGCATAAAGCATAATAATTACAATAATGATAATACCACATTATTGTAGGTATTGTGCATAATGATAAAGTTATTGAGATATTCACATAAAACACATGAATTACTTATTAATGGGATAACCAACATAATGTATAACTCAAAGTGTTTGTAATCATATGAGATGTGAATTGTATTTGACTTACAACAACATATGGTATTAGTCTACCCATCTGAGTCAGTTCATCAAAAGTTTCACATTCAATATGTCGAAAGTACAAGATTCCTTCACCAATTCTTTTATGTAAAAAATAATCTATATTGGTTACTTAAAATAATAATTTATTAATAAACTGAATTATAGATTGGGTGATAAGTGTGAGGTCATAAAAATATCACAACCAATTAAAAGTCACTGGGCAAGGGAGAGAAACTTGGATCTAAACAATCTTCTAAGTGACGGCCCTTACAAGGAGAAATACAGAATGGACATGATCATCTGGAGTGATGACATGCGAGAAAAAGATTATGGTTATTTTTGCAGGGCTGCTTGTAAGAATGGTAATATATTCATTAACTGTAAATGAAGCATGTTCTTATTGGAATATATGGAATATATTAATTTGGTTAAAATAGCATGATTTTTTGAATAATTTGTGCAACCTTAATTGATTATGTGAACCCTTTGGTTTACTTATGTTTGTTTTGTTTATTGCTAAGTTTTAATTATTGCTTTTAATTTTTTTTTACATGGAATACATAATTACAGGGTATGGATGTATATATAGTGTATACAAACTGCTTAGTCCCTATCCTGTTCATTTCCTATCCAGTAGACCTAAGAGTTTAAAGTGGATGAAAAAGAGTGATTGTTGTTATGTATATTATATATATTTTTAATATACATTTACATTTAATGGAACAAGTTTTGTCTATTTCAGCTGCTGAAAAATCAGTTTGGATTGTAAGTGACATCAGACGTCCTACTGATATAAAGTGGTTTAGGGAAACATATGGAGATTTGCTAAGGTTGATCCGAATAGAAGCTGATGAAGAAACTAGGACTGAAAGAGGTTTTGTTTTTAAAGCTGGTATTGATGATGTTGCTTCCGAATGTGGTTTGGATGACTTCAGGGAATGGGACTTGGTTATTAATAATGGTAAAGGAAGGGCAACGTTAAATGAACAATTGGATAGCATACTTAAGTTGATACCAAACATTTGATTGATAGTTTTTCAATGAATAACTAACGCTCTTGATGAAATAGACATTCCATGCAAATATACAGGTTATAAAGTGAGCTTTGGATAGTAAAGATTACAATATTAGTATCCAGTTCCTACATGGTCTTTTGAGCAAAAAATGTCTATTCAGTATGTAGGATAAAATGGACAGGCAAGTACAACATGCCCGTATTCTAACAATGTGTAACTATAAAAAACATAAACGATTAAATGATTTTGAACCTGAATGTGGGTGCTGATTTATCTGTATTAGGAAGCCAATCAACATTGATATTATAAAAAGACTGCGAATTTGATGTTACACACAGTCTTTATTTAAAAATTAATGTATCATTTGAAGGGTACATTATTCCGGATGAATATACGCTATATATCAAGTGTATACATGCGGGACGGGCCGCTAGTAGGCAATAAAGCAAGGCGCGTTCGCAACAAATCTTAAAATACTGGCGAAACTGACTTTAAATTTAAAGTTAACAATATTATTTAAATTTGAGTTATTTTACATACATATCAAATGTTTTAAGTTTTGTGACTAGACTTAAAAACTACGTTCTCATTAGACAGAAATTAAATTGCACATTACTTTGCGCACCTCCGTAAGTTGTTTACGTTAACGCTGGCTAATTTTAAAACGGTCATTGACCTTTTCGTCTTCGAATGATTTAGAGATACATAAGAAATCCCAATTAAAATTTCATTTTCCTTCTGTGAGATGGGTAAACATGTCACATATATAAATCTAGCAACTGGTATCGTAGGTTCTTTATGTAACTGTTGTGACGTGTGATTTACTCTTATAAATTATGAAAATAATGAAAATTTATTTTGCAATATAGTTAAGTTGTTTTGTACATCATACAAAAATAAAGAATCCTGCTAATTTTAAATCAATAGTATAAGAGGGATAGGTCCGACTAGTTGAATTTTTTAATAATATACATTGTTTATACAATCATCCTTAAAATCATAAAGATAAATTATATATATCGACTGAAAGCTTTGTACTATGCTTGGAGGTGATTGTTTCAGAAATATTCTTGTAATGTGCTTTCTGCATATCGTAGTTATAGCATCATATATTCTTAATCAACAAAAAACATGCCTAAGAGTAGTGCCTATTTATGGCCAATAGGTGTTTTAATACATAAATAAATATTTTATTGTAAAAAAATAAAAATGAACTTAGCTATATATCGACAAATATTCTCAAAAACCCAGTTTTTAATTTACATTCAGTTGTAAAGATTTAATATTTCGGCTAACTAAATATTAATTTATGAAATCACACTTCCATTTAAATTTCACCTTAAGTTGTAGGTTAATGGTAAACTTCTAATATAATTGAGAAACAATAGCTTAAAGTTAATCGAAGCCTTTGCTTTGTGCCAACTAGAGCTTATGACAATAGATTGTCGGAAGTTGGTCGAGAACGTTTGGCGGCACTGGTGTAATGTCAATTGCGGGTACTAGCGGCGAGAACGGCGCTGCGGAACGGCGACGCCGCGGCGGGCGGAGCGACATGCACCTTCGAACCTCTAGTATTGTTACTCAACCTACTGTTTTTGGAACGAGAGGGACAGAGCGATCACTCACACATGTATAGTGGTATGGCGACGTGGCTTGACTGGATCTTACGTGTGTGAGTAACGTTAATGGCGCCCGATACGGATTCGCAGAACTGCGGCGACCGAGGTCGCCTACCCGCGGCGGGCTCTATCCTTTGTAGGTCTATGGGCGGTGAGTATCGATGCGGGTGCGCGCGCAGATTTCCGCGCCCCTCGGGTTCGATTTTCCTGTCTGAGCGACAGTGGTGGCGTTGCATAACTGTGTGGCAGCACTCCGCGCGCGACCCCGCTCCGAGCGCACGCCGCGAGCGCGCCACACGCGCAAACACGCGCAACGTCGCGCCCTTTACGTAACGCGCGACCACCGCGCGCAAGCTCGCGTCTCATCGTCGCCCGCACGACCGGACAAGGTTTGGAGTGATACTCGTTAAGTGTGCTTCGTTTAAGCTTTCCTCGCTTCTGGCTTTATTCTGCAAGAAGACGGTGCGGCGGCCGGCGGTGGGCTGGTAGGTGTCGCAGTGCGCGCTTTCTCGGGCGACGCGTGCGATATCGACGGTGGCGGTGGTGACGGCGTCGCGTGTTGAATAATTGACGCGGAGGCTGGCCGCTGGCCGCTATCGACCCCGCTCGCGTGACTCGCGCGTATTAGCCGCGGCAAGGACGCCCGCGCCGCGCTGGCTGCGGCACTCCGCTGTCACCGCCGTACACCGTACGCTGTACGCCGACCACTGTTATTTCCTATTTTATTGATTGGTACTGTAATAGTCGCTAACGTCACTAGAACACAAAACACACCTCACGAGTTTCTTTAGTAACCCCAATGTTGTAGCAGAGCGCTGGAGTATGCTACGGTCCTCCTTCAGTTGGAAGACACTCGAATTCAATAATGCGACATGAGAGAGTATTGTAAGACTAAGGGTAGGTCCCGTTTTATGATATTGCTTATTATCACTGCAACCATTACCTACACTATCGAGATGACAGGAACCTTGCACCATTTTTTGTTATTTAGCTTGATATCCGCAGAAGCATATCATAGAAGTTATAAATATAATGCAGAATTTCAAAACCCGCGCGCACTGAATGTCACGACGTCGATATAATCGTTCAGGTCCCAGATATCGTATGTTTGAATTTATTTATTTGAAGCATGTATTTGGTCAATACACACTTAAAATAGTTTGCATACCGAACCCGTAAAATTCCTGTAAAAGCTTTATCTTGCACTGAATAAATTTTTAGTGAGTAGTTACGTAAAGGAGTTGTATTTATTCTCAAATTAGTTATGTAATACCTAGGTATAACTTTATTGAAAGTTATGGTACAGTTCAACTGCTGAATTGTTTTGATTGACAAGATTAAAGTATCTATACAAGTTCCTAACGCTTAGTTACGCTTTATGTAACAATTGAATACTAGGCAGTTGGTAGGATAACC
>DWPT01006542.1:0-11376 GCA_018251895.1 Agathymus mariae mariae
ACCTTTCGAACCTCTGTATCTTGCTTGCTCTCCTCCCTCAATCCAGATATATATATATATATATAGAACCTTAGCTTTATTTATTATGAAGAACAATATTAAGTTTTGACTTCTTTTATATTCTGTTGTGTAATATAAAAATATCATAAGTATTGTATTTAGTATATAATATATTTTTTTTGAGTTCAAATATTTATCTTTTTTTATATAGTATTTCTTAACTAGTTAAAATATTAGATTAAATATTTACTTTATATGCCTTATTTTCCTGATCTTATTTTTTGTTTCCCCAAATTTTTCCGATAACTTTTATTTTGCGTACTTTAGTTTCTCGTCCTTTATTTGTCTTTGGCTGAGCGTACCTACGCCAACGCCATATTGAGAGAAAAAAAAAATCTATGTCACATCTTACTTTATCTAATACGATAAACATTTATCAACGTTAGTAGGGCTATGGTATATTTGTTTGAATAGTTGTGATACGAACTCGAATTTTTCAAAAGGAATTAAAATAATTATTATTAAGTTAAAATATCTAAGTTATATTAAGTAAATATATTAAGGTATAGATGAATTGTTTGCTTATCGGTTTAGACAACGATTTCCCAAAAGGGTTGCCCGAGTTCAAATAGGATGTAATCCTTTATAGGATATATTTGTAACTTTAGGGTTAAAAAAGTAAATAATCGTTCGCTTTGGTGAACGAACATCGTAGAGTTTGTAAAAACATTAAAAGTTTACTATAATGCTCTCATTGGTGGGCCTAGTCTTGTCAACCCGCACTTGGACAGCGTGGACGACTTTGGCTTTACTGCTCACGTAAGATCATTAGCACTCATCAGTGGACAGATATGGCTTGCGATGATAGGTGTCATATTACATTAAAATTACATTTTAATCCGTTTATCCTACTTAACTAATTGAATAAAATCGGCCAGTCATTCTGTACTGATTGCCTTTTACATAGGTTAGGTTAAGTACGCACCTATTCATTAAAATTCCAAATTCAAATGTTGGCTAGAGCGCATTGATACGTACTGTGAACACAGAGTACTTTGGTATGGCAATTAAGTCTCGTTCGGAACCTAAAACCTAAAAACGTTTATAATGATTTTTAATTATGAGATCTGATTAAAAATATATTGGGTTTCAATGACTAAGAAGGTAAAAACTGACCCGTGGTAGTAGATTGCTTACATATTTAATATTCCACATTGTTCGGCCGTGTTACATGTAAAATGAATTAAAAGTCTCTTACACATTCCAGTATTACAGCAATACCAGACCCCAACTATGAAGTTAGTATGTAGGTACCATCCGTTTTTATTATTAAAGGTAGTACGGACAACAGTGAAAATTGCAAGGTTACATACCTACATATATATAGGTACATATCGAGCATACAGGTCGAGCTAACATAAAATCGTAAGTAATGATGTAACGAATATTTTACTCCCAATTATGTTATAAGGAAAACGAGTCAAGTTCACCGTGTGATGTGATGTCATTACGTTTGTCGTTAGTCATGCACATCAACTGAGTTTTGAATGTAAGAACGTATGAATTATTAATAATGTTTGCGGCCATTGCTGTTATGTAGATGTATAAATCTTAAGTGAAATAGTTTTTCGGGAATTACGTTAGTTCGACTTTCCGATTTGACACAAAAACTTGCAAGAAATTTTTGAAGCAGATTTCGTTGTTCTGAATTCATATACATCAATTTCATAATACTAAATGAATCCGTAACGTCTGAATATCTTTACCAAGAGTACTATGTAAACCTGTAAGTTCTATCTATAGTTTTAATTTTATTACACATTATATTAGTTTTATGACTCAATGACCCAAATTTAACTATTTTCTACATTTTAGTGTGTCTGTATGTCCTCTTGTAACTCAAAACCTGTTAATAGATCTTGAAAATTAGTTTATAGGTAGACCACGGTATGTAATATGTATGATATCGCTAGACCTGATAAGGTTTTTATAAAAAATAATTGTTTTCACATTTCTTCGTCAGCCATATTAATTTATTTCTTTCCACGTGTGTATGTGCGCCATAATATTCTGTAATTTATAGGTTATGTGAACCTGTCAATTAATTCCTTTTCATTTGCTTTAATATTAGTAAGTTATGTTTTGTTTTTTAATCGATTGTCATTCATTTGTAACATTTGAAGATTAAATGCATGTAATGATCTTATTATGTTCTTCAATGTTTGTTAAACCATCTAAATGTGAAATGTTAGTTGGAGAGTTAAGAATAAATTTTGCAATGGTGAACTTTGTTAAAACAATATTTGAAACTCTTAAAATATCTGCTCAAACAAAGTTGAACGCGTTTGCTAATTACTACGCGTTTTTTTGCATTATCATGACTACTATTTTATATTCTTTATAACTTGACCTAATTTAGTTATGATTAATATGAATTCAAATAAAATACTAAAATTACATAATACAATAAAAACGAACAGCGTTTAAAATTGTAAAACCGGAAACAAATTAATATATTGTATTATATATACCAGTATATATATATATACCATCAATTGAAATGAGGTCAATTGCCAAAGGATCTTAATACAAGTATGTCGTTTTTACAATTAAATTAAAAACGTCCGCTTCTTTCCTCTACAAAATTACACGGTTTAATTGTTCATTTCATCCAAAAGCTCAATGTTACACAGCGTGCTATAGAGAGCTTTGTTAGGAATATCGCCACAAAACAATATTTTCAACCATGAAATTTGTAGAAGAACAAACGTTACCGACACTTAGCTCGCAGAATTAGTCAGCTGACGTGGTGATGGGTATGGCACATCGTTCGTAGGATAACCGATGGGAAAGAAAAGATCTTTAAAGGCGTCCACACGTTGGTAAAAGGGGCACACGTCGCCCCACAATCAGATCGACTGATAACCTGAAGGTAACGTGTGGAGCCATTGGATTCAGAAGGCTCAGAATCGGTCGAAGTGGAGCTAATTAGGGGAGGCAGTCCAGCAGTGCACTACGAACGGCTGATAGATGGACAAATTAATTGAATTAAACGTATCTTGGTTATTATTTTCAGGAAATATTCTTGTATATTCTTATATATTCTGTAATAATAACGAAGTAATAAAAATACTTATGTGTTGTTGTGACCTTAAACCAATCACTACAAGTGGAAGTCTTCAAGAGGTGAGTGAATAGGCTATTATAAGTTAATGCGTTCCACATCTTAGACTTCACCGCCACTTCACCGCCACTTCCTATCAGATGGGTTTGTTGTCAAACATTAACCTATTTAATGTTAAAAAAACTCCACTATTTACTTTTACATGAAGTTTAAGGTGATTTCTTTTTCTTTTTGGCGAAATCAAGATGATTCTAAGCAATAATTACTAAGAGAGCAATAAAATAAAATATATATCACAATTGTCAAAAATCTAAAATTTAATTTAGCAAGATAAACGAAGTTCATTCACAGTTCACTTTCAAATGGCAATAACATCGTGTCGAGGTCACAATCAGTATGTAGGACGCTTTCGATCTCGGAAAATGTATTCTTACTTATTCTAAGCACTCTCGCTGCCTTAAATATTTTATAATGATTGTTTTCAAGAAAAGAAAGAAAACAAATGATGAAAATCTACACATTGAAGTTTTTATATAATTTTGAAAATTCCCGAACGGGGTCTTGAACACTAAACGGTTTTAGTTAATTAGTAGTTGACTTACTTATTTGAAGCAGAACAAACTGTATTGTTTCATAATAATAAGTTAATAATTTAATGTGTACTGTACAACCAGGTTAACAGTATGTTAATCCTCCAATTTTGTAAATCGAAACATCTTTCGATACAAGCGCAGTCCTAAGGAGAGTTGTGGAAACGCAGAACCTAATTGAAAAATTATTATTTAAACAGTTAGCAAAGTATTCATGTAAGATAAGGTAAGGTAAAAGGTAAGGTAAAATGATACAACGGACAGTTAAAGTGCATATTGCAAAATTCTTGTAAATTTTTAAGGTTCTCGATGTACATCTGATACAGTTGCAAGCCGAATTTAATAATAGCAAACCGTTTAATTATTTAACCAACCCAATTTCTGTGACTTTTAAGGTTTATTGTTTATTTAATTTTATTTATTTCATTGTTTCTTGGGTGCATTCAATTTCACTTTGGCTTTGCAGTGAAAGTCTGGCGGAAGATGTCATTCTAAAATTGGAAATCAACTTATGCACTAGTTTTGAAGGATACATATAGGATAAGATCCGTATAACACAGGGAATCCTAATGCGGATGTGATGGTGAAAACTCTGATGCATAGAGTATTATATTATTTATTTATTTGCACGAATTTAACAGGACACTAGTGAAACTTTAAACACATCAATATGAGACGCATACAAATACGACTTCACCAACAAAATAATTTACTTAAAGTTCGATTTAATTTACCTTTAAAACTTCACTCGTATCAAAACCAGCTCAGCAGGACGTGCTCCAAATACTTTCACCGAATGCCCATTTGATACCGAATCAAGAAGTAGATCATACGCATCGATTAGAAATCTACAGCTCAAACCATATCTGGCGTTGACAAATGACCCATTCACTACCCTGCATAGTAATCTATGCAGGATGAAGGATTCGAGTTATGCAGTTTACAGCAACGTGTGCTATAATTCATTTAATGATTTCTTTAATAGTAGGTACCTACTTAATAACCCAAATCTCAAACAGCTGAGTATTTGCCTTTTAACGGATTAATAAATGGACTGCCTTACAAGATCACTTCAAATTGAAATTCAAATGACGAACCTTCAAACCATAAGAGGCACTCAATTCGAGAATCGTTTTTTATAGTTTAGTTTTTTCTAAAGTTTAAAACAATGTTATTTATTTTGCATCGTACTATTGTAACTCGTTAATTTTGGGTAATATTGTAGGTAAACAATCTATACAAATAGGTACTCTACTTTCGATTGTCTGTTTGTATACGTATTACACTAAAACCACTTAGCATATTATAGACTTATACAAAAGCCATCGATTCCAGAATACATTTCATCATGCCAGGAAATGGATCTGTTCTCCAGAAGTTATCCAAAGTAAGACAAATGTCGGTTAAAACAGTAAAAAGCGACTATTTTATTGTTATCAAAAAATATAGATAACAAGGTGTTACATATTTATATTTTATTCGTAACCCTGACATACAAATATATTAAAATTCAAGATCACAGTAATAATTTATTATTAATATTCGACTTAAATTGATGGAACCGATCGTTAAGACATTTTTGTAATTAACAGATTAAAATTAATAGTAACCTCATCTTCATCGCATCAGCGATTCACTGTAACACGGACCACAGCAGCAGAAACCTTGAGGGCACTACGAAGGTACTCTACTGCCGAATAGTAGAAAAGTCGGTAGTCAACTTGTATTTCAGAAATTCGCTAGTGTATCCGATGTGCAATTATAACTACCGCATAAAACCGACACAGCTGCCTTAAGTGCTTTACGAAGCCTCCGTTAAATTATGAATGTTGTAATTTCGAACCAAACTCGATGAGAATGTTGTGAACTGCTAAAAAACCGCACGCACAATTTTTAGTAGCCATACATATGAGCACTTTGGGTCTATATATACTACGATATTTTACTAGTTATGTATGATGATGGTAGATTAACCATAGAATACTCATTCCGATCCTTCATCTTGGCGTACCTATTATCACATCCATGTTGAATTCTTCAAAAGTCTCAAGTTCCTTGTTCTATGGCTGGGCGTTGACGATACGTCTGGTTTTATTGTACTGGTTTAAGTATGTGCACCACTTACCCATGAGTATCATAATAATATTTGATTCCTTTACCTTAGATTGTCTGCGAGAGATAGCTCTTAGCGATAAGACCGCCTATCGTTAACACATTGTTTTACTAATGTTCATTTCTTTCGTTAGCTTTTCCTTTAGTACTATGTATGTTCTTATATTTTTGTCACCCGCGTACAGAGCACCATAGTACAGATTCATTCATATTCATTATTTATTATAAAAAAAGCCGCTAAATTTTACTCATTTATCATTTTTCATGTCAATTCCATACAACTACAATTTCCTTATTAATCTCTTTATTTTCTGCTAAAAACCACATGATAAGTAAGAAATAAATAAACAATATTAATATAATACCTTAAATCCGTATAAAAATACTCGATGAACTGACGTTTCTCCACATTAAAATTCCACCAACCGTGTAAGTCTACGGCCCTACGCTATTTAATTCCGTCACAAAAGTGATCTGTTCCAGTTCTGTTCGATACCTTCCTACCGTCAAGACATCCCCTTTCTGATTCCCCATCAATGGAATAGTTGAAACTTTTGTATAGTCAAAACAAAGTTAATCAGTTCGGTCCCAACCACGATCAATTGATTTGAATTTTATATCTGCATAAAATATATATCCTCTACAAAATTAATGGATCTTATTCATATACGCTAGTTAGTTTTACAATAACGGGTACATTATACACAAGATAGCCAAAACTAACGCTATCGTTTCTCAGGCGCTAGACTAGATTATAATAATTATGTATGTAAATATCGTATCAGTCGATTAATTCCAAATTATCATAAAATCTTTCAAGCACACGCACCTGATATATTGAAAACACGATAATAGTCGCCGTTTATAAATTGTTGCATCTGACAAGCATTCCGCTACAATGGTCACAGACTTGGAAAATGGGTGCATAATTTATTCAATGCAAGTAATCATTAGCTGTGAATTTGCGTCAATTAGATTTCTACACAGCTATTATTATGATCTTGTTACGATAAAAAATGCGTTAAATGTAGCAAGGGCATTGATGAAACAAACATTCTGACATTTGTATATCTTCGAAACTTATCCAAATATACCTACCTATACTCTATGAACATGAGTCATTTGATTGAATTTAAACAAGAATTGACATAATTGATACATAATTTTAAAACATTAACCATGGCTGTCAGATGTGATAAAAGTATACCATGTTCCATTGGGTCGCAATAACAATATAAAATTCGTAAGTATCCGTTACAGTTAAGCATAAACATGATTTTTTACTCACTCACACCCCGGCACTAGGATTTCATGTATTGCGGGTGGCATGGACATACACAAATATGACATCACAAACACCCATGTCTCCAGAACAATAATTTATTTGTCACACAAATGTCGGCCCCGGCCGGTAATCGAACCCGCACCCCTCGCTCGGCAGGCAGGGTCACTAATAACTGGACTATGGGCCTATCAACAGTTCAAATGCTACAACATGGATCTTCCCAGGTCGCCTAAAGGTATATAAATAACTATTTCGTCAAACATATAGGTATGCCAATGTTTAGTTACAGTAACTAATTCATTGTAGAATGCTATAGTTATAGATCATTGTATTCATAAAAATAGGTGATAATCTGATGGTTCGGCCTGCTCTTAAGTTTGTCATGTACGTGTTTAAATTATCACTAGCTTCTACGCAGTAAGACATCCTAAGAAAACCACAACTCATAAAAGTTTCCTCCGTAATATTGTTATTAAAAATCCGTCTCCCAACTCTTTAGTCAGCATGGTTGGATATTGTTTAATCGAGAATTCATTTGGCAAAACGAGAACCGAGGAGTAAGATAGTTATCATGGTAAAATTCATAGGTTACAATGACACTTAACACAAAATAGACTGTTCATTTGCCACTTGGAAGCTTTGAATTCAAACCTGGGTTCCTGCAGTGAGACCGTTTTTCAAATCAATAAATTTATACTACACAAGAATGTCTGAACCCAAGCTGAATTAAATCGGTCAAGGATGTATTAATATTTCTGAAGGCTGACATCAAAATCTTATTTGTAAAAATCTCTAGCTAAGAAAGTACCTCATCTACGGTATCGCAACGGTAGAGAATCGCGTGCAAGTCCAATGAATATAGTGGAATTGAGCCACGAAAAAGCGAAGAAATTTAACGCATATTCGCATAACACATCTTCATTACAATTTTTTGTTGTCGTCACCGCCATAAGACGCCTTTAAATGAAGCCAGTTTGGTATACGATTTACATGATGGGCACATACTACACGAGTGAGTATCGGCTTAAAGTTCAGGAAAACTTGGATGTAAGAAATCATTTTTAGAGATGTATTCAGAAAATCTATTAGGCATCAAGAATTATATTGTGAATATTCAATCTCAAATTCAGAACCGTTTCGAAAAGGTGCTTTAGTATTGAAGAGAAGAAACGCCGAAAGCTCCTCAACACATCTTTCAAAACGACACATTGCAATTACAAAGTTTAAATCTGCGCGTAACTGGTTTCGACACTATACAAATACCTACTCCAATAGCAGGAGTCTTTATTTTTATTGAGGACAAGTAGATATTATGTTTTCATTGATCTTTAGACTAGACAAAAAGTGATGGCATACATAATCTTTGTTAATGTGGTGGAAGTTCATGAATCTGTATTTTTATTATATTAGTGAAAAACAAAAATTGACCACGAAACCGTTCTCGGTGCAACCGTTCTTAGCTGTGGCTGTAGGCGACACTTTAGGCGACATAACTGTAAAGCCGTTTACGCATTTGGTGAGACGCTTCGCACGTTTGCTATCCCCATATTATAATAATTACACTCGGTTACTTTCATTCTTGCGACCCGACGGCGACTTAGCAAAAGAATAGTTAGCCATACCATAACATTCATTGTGACTTGTTTGTATTATAGATTCTGCTTAGCTTGAACGGTTTTGACAGATGATACTTTCTTTGAGAACTCTAATTCCTGAGACTGGAATTTAAGCCTCTTTAACAATTTCTTTCTCGATCTTTTTTGGTACCTACTCGAATTTTGTTTCATACTACTACATTGAATGTCAGTTCGCTCTCAGGTAGAAATCTGTCGTCGTCAGATTAACTTTGATCGTCACATATATGACGGTCGTATCGCCAATTGCAATGTTCTCCTTTCGGCATGGCATACAATACGGTGGCAGCCCCTTACCTCGCGCTTAAACACGCGATCCGTGAAGTCATTCGCTCGTGCGCCAACATTCCGTTAGTTGGTTAAACGCGCGTCTTCACTTTTCACAGTTTGCTAAAGAAGTTAGCAATCAGTAAATTTAAATAGCTACAACCGTGACATCAACAAAAAGCTAAAAGTAGCACGAATGAATTAAAAAAAAATCCAAGTATTGCCGGGATTAAAAATGGAGCGAAATTACGTGTTTCTTCTAATGCTGTTTCTTTCGGTGCCTTTGTGCGAAATGAAGAGGCGGAAAATGGATTATCCTACAGACAAACAACTTACATTACAAAGGAAGGAAACTACACCGGTAGATTTTACCAGACTCGTTGTGATGAGGATTGTGTATGGGATGGCAAAGGTACTAGGTTTCCAGGAGCCAGTGAGTGAAATTTTGAATGGTGCATTTGTCCCTCCTGGGGCAGATGACGACGATGACTTTGACGATGATGATGATGACGGTCTTTTTGATGACTATTAGTTCTTACTCAAGCCACTGAGACGGTATTTACGTGTTAATTAAATATATTTATTACTTTTTATGACACCAAATAATATGCATTTATTTTATTTTCTGATTTTAGTAATTTAATTTGCTTTGGATTTCTTGTTTTTGTGTTGAATAGTTATAAGTATATACATAATTTAATAACTGTGTATAATGTAACATAATATTGTTTATGTAAATACGAAATATTTAATGTAACTGTTGATTAATTTATTTGATCATGTACCTGGTAGTGAATAATATAATCAATTTTATTATTACATCTTTGTTAATAGTTATATTGTACTTTATGTAAATAACCTGTATTTATAAATTATCTACAGTAAACTTTAATTTAATACATATATATATATATATATATTTAATTTAATATTAAAATAAAAGTCTGATATCACCAGTCTTTATACAAATCTCTTTTAGATGAATTTAGGCCATAATTCTGTTTACTCAGTAACAATAAAAAAAATTGAAATTAAGTATAAAAAAATATGTATATGTATGTCTTTTAATGGAATGTTTGTAATCAAACTATTAAAAATTTTAACTTCTGTATTATTCCATTTACCTTTCACATTAATTATCTTTCCTCATAAGTCCTCATTACAATCTAAAAACCATGAATGATTATCAACAAATTGTGTATCTTGGGTACATATAACATCATTATCACTATCCTGATCTTGAACTTCTTCACATCTTTTAGGGTTGTTATCGAAACAACCTTTCATTTTTCTTATTAAGTCTCCCCATTTTAATTTAATTTGACATTTAGGGCAGTGTCCATCAATGGGGATATATTCCCCGGGAGATAAAAAATTATCGGCCAGGCAGGTAATATGTGCCACTAAGTCACAATTAGTATTTAAACATGTTAGTTGTTGTTTAGCATTAGTATAATTATGACACAACACACATTTCACTTTTGCAGGGCTTAAAGTATGAATATCATTGATAGCTTTAAGATTTCTGCTCTTAACAGCACCATGACATATATTCATGTGGTCTGGGGGTTTCCGGTCGGACTGAAAAAATATTAATGTAGCTTTAATTTTGCATTTACTTTATAAATTGACCTACATCATTAATTTTTGTTTATTGATCCTTAGTTGAAAAAAATTTACTTGAAATTCTTCAAAGTATTCATCCTCCAACCATCTTATAGTCAATGGTAATCGATTCCATGGTCCTACTTTTAGCATCTCACATAACACTCTAAGTTTAAATTGAAATTCTGATTCTTTTTTAGGATTTTTTTTTAAATCCAAGTGTTGAAGTCTTATTGTCTTACTGGGATTCTGCCAGGCCCATTCAAACTAAAAAGTTTAAAAGATGAATATGAAGATATCAGTGACACAGAAAACAGTACAATATCATAAGCATCACTTACTCTTAAGGCAGATATATTGTTAGGAAAACCATGAATTATCATCACCATTTTCCTGAAATATGATTTATTTTAGCATATATTACTCGAATATATATTAAAAAAGTATGTTTTGACTTAATTTTAAAATGTTTCATCTTTTCCTTGATTGCTAACAGTCTACTTCTATAAATTTTTCATAGATCCCAATTTTTCATCTATTTCTTACCACATGGATTACAGTCAAAGTTCTTTTTATAATATACCAGTGACCAGTTCCATCTTCATATGGGTTGAACAATATATTATTATACACATACACTTCATATATAGCTTATGTCTGTCCAGAATAATATACCTTTCAAATGCTTAAAGATTTTTTTATTCAGGTGCAGTGCTGCTTGAGATTACCTTATACATATAAGGCTATAATATTTACATT
>DWPT01006543.1:0-11375 GCA_018251895.1 Agathymus mariae mariae
ATGAACTTGGCGTTTTCTTTTTTTTTTTCATAACTAGAAGAAAATCGAGTAGTTAAGCCACTGATGGTAAGTGGTCACCATCGCCTATAGTAAACCTGCAAGCTACTCACCAAGCTGTCGGGTAATTTAGCAGCGATGGTATTTGGATGTAATACGACCATCAGTTCAATTATAACCAAATTGTCGTGATAATTATTTGAAGCTGACACGCACCGCCCTCGGCGCCGACAGTTGTGGTCATTATCTTTCAGTATTAAACCTCCAATAAATAATGTTTTCTATAAAAATAAGGTAGTAATTAATGATCTAAGATATTTATGACAATTTATTATATAATCTAATCAAATAAATATAAGTTTCGTTGTTTTGATACGTACCTACAGATTATTGTATGAAATAAAAGTAATGGTAACAAAGTTTTACTTCGTTACTATAATTGCGCTATTACATACATATATAAAATAATAGCTCTAACAAAGAAACGATATTTAAAGTTTATTATTCCATAACTTTGTTAAATATTTCGATGCGCAGACATCAAAAATCGGATCAAAATTTTTATTAACCACATACGAAAAACGAAGTATCTTCTTTACTTTTCTACCAGACCTATAACTACGTCTCTTAAGACTTTTCATTCACGAAACGTACGATCTTATGTACAGCGCCAAGTGCGCAAAAATACAATGTTAATAAAACATATTTTCTTTACACACACACAGAATATAACATACTCATAAAGAAATCAGTGAAATTAATCTGCATCGTAGTCGGGTTTGAATAAGATGATAATGTGGATTGTGACTAAAAATATTATTATAAAAATTTGTCCCAACGAATCACTAGAGTCATATTCGGTGTTTCTACCCGATTTTGTATGGCTGTGGACACATTAGTAATTACAATCCACTGTGAGTTATCTACACTAGGTTTTGCCACTTTCATTACGACTAGTTTTCTTTCTTATTTCTTCTTTACTTTCATACCGCTTTACCTAAAAAAAGTTTTTTATGTCTTAAAAAACTGTCTCCATATATCATATATAGTTTCGGTATCAAGTAGATAATTTCAGGTTATTTTATTTAGAGTTTATTTACACCATCCAATTTTGCTGCACCTCTAACTGTTGGAAACGATAGCCTAGATAGATAGATATATTAAAACCTCCGAAATTTTCGTAATAGCGATCACACGGCAACTCTCTCGCAAAACCATCCATTTAAAATCCCCAATGGGCATTATAATAATGTTTTTTCTCACATTAGCATCCCCCGCGGCCAGAACTGACCCGAGAGTTTGCTGTGACGAATTAACAAGAGAATTCGCCCGAATGATGAATCGGTTCGCACATTCTACTACTATTATCTGCGGGAACACATGTTGCAACTGCGAACTAGGAGGTAAGGCGTAGTTCATACCTCGGTTATCAAAAATACATTTTTTATTGCACTCCAGTAAATCTAACATCAAAAATGAATAATCATTTGCTAATCTAAAGGAAAATATCGTGACGAAAACTACATACCTGAAAATTCTCCATAATGTTCTCGAAGAATCATGAAGTCTGCTAATGCACACTCAGCCAGCGTGGTGTGGCTTAAACCCTGTCACTCGGAGAGAAGACTTGAGCGGAGCAGTGGGATCATTAAGGATTGTAACGACAATGAAATACAGCAAATATGATGCTGATTCGTGGATCAATAAAACAAAAACATGGATTTATCATGTCGTTCTAAATTATCTAAAGTTTTTTTAAACAATTCATGATCACTATTATGTTTTGCAGAATCTGTAAAATACTTCAATAAACGTTAAAGCGATAAAAAATATTTGGATAATCCAAGATTGAAAATTTAAAATATTGAATCTTCAAATACTGTCACGGACATTGGAAATATTGATTTACACAACTAACTTACAAATAGGTATGCAATGGAAGTCGATTCTATTTCTTCTTCTTATATTTAAAAAAATTGAGTATAGCAATTTGAAACTAATTAAAAAATATATTCATTTAATAGAGCTACAACAATAGCTTACCATATCAAAATTTATATGATTAGCTGTACTTAAAGCTAAATCAAAACCCGTCCATGTGTAAACAGCCTTACCACGGCTACGAAAAAAAAACTGCACCGAAAGCGAAGAATTTAAAATTTTACGGCGTAGCGGTATACAGAACCCACGAGTTTGTCTCAACGGTATTTAATCCACAATGCCCATTGGAAGTGGAGTGAAATCGCAACAATAGGATGTAATGAAGTGGTTTCATCATGTTTTAGGCGCGTGGGTATATTAAAACACAATTAGGTTATAAATGGACATTTATTGGGCGATTAGCGAGCAGTGACGAATTGCGTTGAGCTTGGAGAATCGGTCAATACTTAATTGTCAGCATTAGAACAGTTCAACGTCTGTTTTTAGGTTATTAAAAAGGTGGTTTGTTTATTGCGTAGGCAAGTCTTAATATCAGTCGAGGACTTGCAGCTTGTAGGCGTGTATCGTTGGTAGTTAGATACCAGGGATGTTATTGAGCGCCGTAACCGAAACTATCGGATATCCGAAATTAAAGTATACCAAAACCGTAACGCTACCGTAACGTAACCGTTACGATAGCGGCAGAGTCTAAATAAAAAACATTATGTCAGATTTTCACCGGCCGAGCCGATACACTAGTCGCGTTGCTCTCACTTTTAGGCAGTCTTAATTATTACATTTTTAAGGCTATTGTTTTTCTGTGATAATAACACTACATAATGACTAGAAATAAATTCAAACTGGTACATTGTAAATATCTCATTATATTTTTTTTCAAGTCGCAAATCATCTAATAAACTATCCGAAACAATCGGATAGGCCGAAATAATTTCTTATCCGTAACAGTAACCGAAACCGGTAAAATATTATTCATATATCTGTATCCATATCCAGATTCGAAATTTAATATCCATAACGTCCGTAATAGATACTTTGCCGTGCATCGAGTCCCGAGGTCTATATATTCGCAAGTTTAAACTCAAATAAAATACATATATGAGGAATCCCTCCAGCGCTGGACAGCACACCAATCTTTTACTTAATCGTAAAAACGACGTCATGCCGCTCTAACTGGTCGTTCCCAGTGAACAGAGCCAGCGATGTCGAATTTGTATTTAAGCCGTTGCACCGTCGATACGTATGAAGAACCTTTAGGAGTTCTATCCCCGTCCACACACGCCCGTAGCACACGTAGCACACGTCAAATATGTCAAGAAACCTGAATCACGCTATCGAAATTTTCAACAATTCTGGCATATACAAATATCTACAAATTCCAGTTAGGCAAGATGACAACCTCAATCATAATCAGATAACCTGGCAGTAAATATCCCTTTGCTAAAACTTCAAGAGTCATGCACTTGCAATTCTCATTCTAAGCATACAGAATGTAAGGAGCTGTAGCTATCCTTGAGTCAAACCAACCTGCCTGCCGTAGTGCACTCTTCTGCACAAAAGACGAAGCGACCCTCACTCCTGTTCGATATCGGTGGTTTGTCTCAGCGCCAGTTTCATCTCGACCGTACGTGCAAGGTCGTTACTAGCATTCATAAAAACCATGTCGTACTGTTAGGCCAGTATTATCTTCTTGAAGTATTAATACCATTGCAATGGTGCAACTTCAATAGTTCTCATGAGACAGAGCGTCACGTACGATCCTAAAACCTCAAGATTTCTACTACCTTCTACCTAAGAACCTTCTCGGTTGCCTACGAACAAAATTAAGAAAAATTTCCAGATTCGTATAGGACTCTAAACTCAAACAACATAGGCTAGATAAGATAATATTAGGCTAAGATAATATTAAACGTTTTTTCTTGTTGATACCTAAGTACCTATACGGAGATTGAAAAGCAAGAAATGAATTATCTCCAACGCCGACACTAGTCGCTGGTCTAACGAGCACAATCCCTCAATCCAATCAAAGACGCCGCTGCATTGTTGTCCTGTCTCGTTTGTTCGTACTCCTACATTGATGGCGCGACGTCTATTTAATCTTCTCAAGTACCTTGTCATATTAGCTTTCGGCGCGATAAGTCCGCGTATCAATTGATTCGTAAGATACAATATACTAATGAGACATAGTTCCTTTGATCGGAAGGACGCATGTCCATCAAAAGACGGATTTTGTACGGAGTTCAAGCTCTGTGACAATAAAATAAGCTTTACTTTAATATAAATAAAGGTGTTTCTGGTCGATGCGGTTATGTGGTAAATAATTAAGCCGATAATAAAATTATTTGGATCTATTTAACATCCGATTTGATGTTAAGTACATCAAGGTATCGTGTCTTCTGTCGTATCAATAACTTGTATTTATTTTTTACCATCTCCAGCTTTGATATCCCGGGAACGAACCCGGGGTCGCGGTGCTATAAGATAAGTCTTAATGTAACCTAATAGGTTATGGTCCTGAGCTCGTGATAAAGCCTTTTTTAGCAAATTGGTCTTGTTTAACATTTTAATAAATCAGTAATCTAAATTGGACACATATATTGATCTTACACCTGTAAGAGAATCATCTCAGAACAAACGAATAACATTCGAAGTTGGAGATTTAGATTCAATCGGCATCGTTTATTATGGCCGTTTCAATTAACTGTTTTTGCCTTACTCAATATATATCGTATCCTCTGGATTCCAGTAACGTTTTCACTAATAAAGTGAACATTAAAACAATTCGAAATTTAGATACTAACAAGTTAAATATGATCTCAATAAAAGGTGCAAACATTATTTAGAAAAGGTAGCAATTAAAATATTTACAAATCCCAGTTAAGTGTTTCGCTGTACAATTACAAAAAAATGTATAATATTTAATTCCATGTCATTTCATGTGTAATGATTCGTATTTGTCGGAGGCTCTTCGGTATTAGGTACTAGCAGACTACTACTTGCTCGCTTCGCTTTAGAAAAACTACGCTTACGTTAAGAAATAGCATCTGCATTGTTTCAGGACTGGGTTTTTCTCGTTCTGTGAATAAAAAATATATTAATTCATAACTTTTTTATTTATGGACGGCTTGCAATGGAATAAACTTTAAGTGTTAATTGATGCTTGCTGCAATACATCAGTAAAAGTGAGAACGAAATCGTCTAAGTCGTTTCTGACCGATCGCTTTCTGTACATTAACGATGAGAAAAAATATTATTAGGGGCCCTTAACGCTTATTAACGCAATAGCAATATAACACAAAACAATAGTTGTTAGAATTTTTGTCTGTGCGTTTGAGCTAATCTCACAAATAGCTTAACCGATTTATTCCTAAGGGTAAGGTAGTTTTTCTGAAGCGAAACGAGGGCATTTCGCTAGTCACTATTAAAATTCTATGTTACTTGTGAACTAAGACAAAAATAATTGAATTATTTTATATATAAAATCGTTATTGGACATACGCTGTTAAACTATGATTCCAGCTAAGAAAGGATGTTTAGCGCAATGAAACATTTCAAAGAGATTAAAATATCTCATCAGCTTTACACCTCGTAAAGATTACCCTCCCTATGTCTGTAGAACTTCATCTTTATTAATGTTCTAAACAACATTTTAGCTTGGGCATCGCAACAGTTACATACGTACATAGCAACTGTCTCACTGGGCTCACGCTTCTTAGGATGAGAGAGATTGGGTAGGCTACAGTTAATCACGAGTTAACAGAACCAAAGTAGTGTGATCAAACATAATTAACGACTATTTGAATTAACAAGTGGTTTTAAAGTGCTTAAACAGCACTTCAACACTTCAATGACATATTTGTTGCTCCATGGATGGGCGGTCATTTCTAACGGCCAAGCGAAGCACTTACATTCCTTTGTCAGTCGTAATCATACAAAAATGCAGCTCTGGATGAGTATCCTACGTACGTATGTTGTCGGACATTCTTGAATCTTGCAGCTTTTCACGATTTTACTACAGTTACTTTTGAAAAGATTAGAGTTGCGATCAGAATTCAGTCTCATACCTGTCCATTGAGCGGTATGGAAGGCATACTTCAAATCCATAGTCTAATCAAATGTTTTTGAAACTTTCGAACTTCAAATTGGAGTGTTATAAATAATAATTAGTAATGTTAATAAAATTTATAATCACATTTTAGTTATAAAAACATAAAATCGTAATAGTTACATTGAAACACTAGTTAGATTAACATAACCCTGAATACGCAGTGACTGCAATAACAAACACGCGGTTGCCCAGAGCTCCGTCAAATGCGCGGAGGTGATTTATTACGGATTCGAGTTCCGACCAGTGTCGGATATTATTAATTTCAAACGAAATATTAATTGTAATCTCGGTTACATTCATTCGTTTACTTTGAAGTGAACTTGTTTGTTATCTCTCTCATACAGCTACAGGTTTACAAACGAACTCGGTATTTATAGGTTAGGAGCCGGTTGTAACCGTCTATGCAGTTTATAATAGCTTCATAGGATTTTGATTAGCATTATATTGAAATATATATTTTTTTAATGTTTTATACACTCACACCCCCGCACTAAGATTCCATGTGTTGCAGATGGCATGGACATACACAAATATTACATTATAAACATCTATGACCCGATAACAAACATTTATCTGTCACATATATGTCTACCCCGGCCGCGAATCGAACCTGGGATCCTCGCTCATCAGGCAGGGTCACTACCAACTGGACTATGGGATGTTGACATAATGAATAAGTGAAAGGAGTAATAATAATGTAGTAATTCATAATGGAAAAGTTACAAGTTATTTATAACTTATACAGTTATGTATAAAATTTAACCAATTTAAGATGTTGTTTAGACCCCCGGGATATTAAAATTACTAAGTTATGTTGCATTTATAAAGAAACCAATTACCGAATAACTAATAAAATCAATCGAAAGGTAAAGAAATTAAAAAAAACTTAGCTTATAGAGTTACGGCAAACAGACAGACAAACACTTATTTTTATACTACTAGGCAATAAAAATATGTATTCAAGATATACGTGAACGAAAACTACACTACACTTCTTTAAACATTCGCATTCGACATTGCTTATCAAGTGCATATCTCACGGTCGACACGTTGGGCCCCGACCGCCCCGAGCACTTCAGCAATCCGTATCAGTAGTAATGGGATATATTTTTGAAACGTCTCTACATCAAGATGTTGAACTAGCTCAAATTTTCAAACCCTTCTATGTTTAACTTGTGTGAGCCTCACGCAACAACTATTAAAAGTGTTTTGATGCGGCTCTAAAATCTATTAATCAATTTAAAAACTAAAAACAAATGTATCGTCTGTATGTTTGTGTGTCGCAGTACCAATAGTATCATTTTCTGACCGCTTGACGAGCATTGACTAAATTATTGCGAAAGAAATTGGCTTTTATATAGCAACGGATTACCCAGTGCGAACGGATTACCTAGCAATAAGTAATCTGTAATGACCATGCAGATAAGTAACATCAAATGCTACGTCCAAGTGTTGCCGGCGAAAAAGGAAACGGAGTAACTAACTCTCAATAACTAACAAAATACTTTTATCTAGGTGTGGTAGCTAGCCAGGTAGGTAAAGAACTCTACCAACTCCAAGTAACATTGATATTAAGCTGATTATAGAACCCAATGACCAATACAAGAGGGCCCGTTGTTCAAGTTGCACGCTAGTCTGTCGACATGTCGTCGTCTGTACGTCGCGTACGCGTAGACTCGTTAAAAGTTGGAGCCCCTTACATCCCCAAGTCACTACCGCTGATATGGTCTAGCCTAAATTGATTGATAGCTTAGACTTGAGCAATATCTAGACAGAACGACCATAAAAATGAAATGGCACGTTCCAAGCCTCACCGTACTCAATCAGCCACAGTTAATGGCCATTTCGTTGAATTCTTTGTTAATTGGTCAATACTATAATTAACGATCGTAAATAAACACAGATATATATATGGTAGATATAGGTATACAAATAAAAAAATTATAATAATTTAGGTAATTCGTAAAAACACTTATGCCCCAAATTTTTTTTCTACTACCTATTTTAAAAGTTGCTGTAACATCGAGGAGAAGAAAAGGCGAATGAAACTCCTCAGAACATATTTTAAACCAACATGCCAATTATAAAGTAAATTTTAACCTGCGCGGAACTGCTTTCGCCAGTATTATTTTCCGGCGTTCTTGATGTTATGAGTAAACGATTTTGAATTATGAATAATAATGGGCCAAATGACTTTATAGCCCACGTTATTTTCGAAGCACTCATGTTATCCTGAATACCCAACCGTCGACCGTACTCAACAGCTGACCGTACTCCAATGTCGACTGTACACATCACCAACACTAGACGTTGGCACAAGCAGACTTACAAACAAACAGTTTTATCCGGTTAAAAGAATTTCCACTGCCCTTAGTTAGAGTAATATTACTAGGAGTTTACACCTTTGAAGTCGACTATATTTATTTCTCAAAGAACATTGCAATGTTTAGATTTAAATTTTATTACTTTAACACAGTGTCACTAGGTCTACGGTTATTAATAAATATGAAGTTGTTTTTACAATTGCTTTATTGTTTTTGTTTCTTTACATTTGTTTTTGTTCGTACTGAGTCCAAATTAGCTATGAAATTTATAGACCCTTATTTGAATTGATAAGTAACTTTCAAATATTGATATCAAAAACAACCATTAGGCCGTCTAAGAAACATAAAAATACATTTTGGACAGGCTCGTCAATTAAAACTAATTAATTCAATATGCCCCACATCATAGATCGTTTCCCGAGCTGACTCCATTAAAACGCATTAAATTTTACTCTCATATAAAATATAAACAATTATATAACTCGTGGTAGTGAATTGATCCTAATTATGTCGAAATAGGCGTTAATAGAACACCTAATGGTCATTTTTATGACCCCAGCGCGCCGACAAAGAGCCTTCCACTGTTTTATTGACCCGCTTTTTTCCGATATAAGTTTTTGAGCAAACAACACGGATAGGATAGTTGAGGCCGTCAATTTGAGCCTTTTAAACCCTTGAATTGTGCAACGTGTGCTCAACTTCGAATGTGACACGACACTCGTGTAAATGTAAATGTCAGTTTAGAACAGAAACCGGGTATTATAGTTATAAGCGATGTTAGCTTGTTTGATTTTTAGTTGAATTTTTTGTAACCAAAATACCTAAAGTTTATCGGAGACATAAATGGATTTATTTTGTTTGAAAGTTCGTAATTTATTTTTATGTTACTAGCCGACAAACGAGCCGACGAATCATCTGATAGTAAGTGGGCACAGTCGATCGTGGACATCGACAAGACCAAAGGTATCACTGATGCGTTGTCGGCCAGGTAATGAGAAGAATAAATATAAAAAGCTCGGTACTCAGTAAGGTTTGTTTGTAACCGCTTCAATATTGTTACCTCTATTGTTGCTAATTTTACCCCCACGTACGTACGTGACTGTTCGGTCATTTTGATTTTTAATATAACAATCTTTATTATCTTTGGTAAACCAGCAATCTATAAAAATACGTAATTAGTATATTTTGTAGACTAAAACGGAGATTAAAAGGCAGACGTGCTTCAACTTGCTTGCGACTAGATTCCACAGTGCAGGATCCGTAATACCTGGGCTGCTTTTTACCAGCGATGGGTCCCACGAAGTTTAGGACAAAACAGCCCATTCCGTATAGAATCATACCATCTTCTTAGCCAACACAAAACAAAAGAAAGCAGCCTCCTGCAGTATGAACCCAGGAGTTCTCCAAGTCCATCCCAGTCTACAGGCTCATAATGCGAAACCTGACGCAGTTCAGTGGATCCTACAGGGCGTACTCGGGACACAACAGATCTTACCAGATCTTACCCAACCATCGGCTCGTAGTCGGATGGATGGGAATTCAACAGAAAGGCGCAGTACGAGTCGTCTCTTCGTCTCCGCCATAGAACCTGTCTACATAGGTGGTGTACGGATGTACACGGGATGTGACTATCGGTGTCAACGCGCGCTCGCAGCACCGATAAATCCATCAGATCAGGCCATACAGCGACAATGAATATTACTTCAAACGACCTACATACCCCTGTATTATATTTGAAAGCGTGCTCTACCCTTCAGCCTGAGTAATTTAAGACGTGTCCCCTAATGCCGATATTTGCGTCTCCATCAAAAACTATAAGACCAACTTTGTTGTCTCAAGGTGGTGATGGACAGCGTTAAGGATCAAGGCCACATATCTACATCTCTATTTAGTTGATATTAATTACTAAAGAGAGAAACTTAGATCTTGTCTACATTCATAATATAATCTGGAAGAGCACTTATAAAACCAACTGAGTGGCTAAGAAAATGAATCTGTCAGATCGCTTCGGCCTAACCGAGGCTTAACCAAAAGAATAGGTACCATTGGACCATAATTTATAGCGAAGCGGGCGAGCTGTAACACTATAATAGCCTTCCAGACACCTTAGTGTGGGGGAACGGGACGACGCTATCTGTGGGACAAGGACGGCAGACCAGAAGCGCCGCTGTACGTCAAAATACGTGCTCCATTCGTTTTATTGCCGCGTTGAGGTGGATGCGTTTTAAATTTTATCGTATCGATATTGAAAACTAATATGATCTGTACCTTTATGTTATTATCACTAAATACATCTGAAATGTATGTCATCAGTTACTATAGTATAATATCCTTAGACATAGGTATATATATATATATATAGTATATACAGATTACAATGTTGCTATATGTATAGGTAGTGTTGGGAACCTAACTAACATTTAACGACTTATACTAGTAAAATGTGTTAATATTAGGTTATATAAACCTCAAGAGAACCTTCCCTTACTACAACGCATAATTCATAACCATAATAAAAAAAATTGTACACTGCAGCACATATAAAATGACGATGTATCAAAATTCTAATGAAATAATAACAACATGTAGTTGTGGTACACTTTCTATATTTTCCAGGTCAGTATTGAAATAGTCTTGCATTACTGCAATGACAGTAGTTTTATTGTAGTGCAAAACAAACCTTTTTTGTTTATTTTTAGGGTTCATATAAGGAATAAGTCGTCATGTGCACTGTAAAGAACTGGAACAGCTTGCCCGCGTCGGTGTTCCCGACTATTTATAATGTGGGAGTATTCAAGAGGAGAGTGATTATTTTTAAGTTGGAGTGGTTTTCATACGTTAGTACCTTCAACATTTCAGATTTAATCACCAGTTACCATCAATGGAATTGATGTGATTAACCTGTTTTATATAAATAATAATAAGTCGCGTCACAAAAATGACGACACCCAAGGATAAATGGTTTCAGTCGTGCTGTGAATGTGAACAATGATTTTTAAATAACTAAG
>DWPT01006544.1:0-11373 GCA_018251895.1 Agathymus mariae mariae
CTAGTTTTATTTTTTTTATACCCGAAATATGCAGCAAGTTGTAGGGTGCCTAATACTTTTGGCCAAGGCTGTACTTGCCAGGACCTTCTACAGGAGGACAATGAAGTGGATGATAATGCCGACCACAAACTTAACCGCGAAGCTGTGAATGAATGAAATAATATTTATTTGAAGTTGGTTTTAACACTTTTCAAAATTAAACTACGCTATCGGCTCAACAAACCCCTGGTGGTCCCGGAAGCGACAAGAAACTCCCGAGGAGTTTTTTTTTCCTCACAGTTACAGAACACACTTATAGCTACTTATTAAACTAATGTCCAAACAGACTTATCTTTAAAGTTATCATCAAGCTTATAATAACCTTCCCGCATGAAAATGCCTTTAATGTAAGTTTTTAATTTACAATATGGCATTTCTGTCAATTATCATGGAATTTTATTATAAATATTCACACATGTGCCTATGAAAGAGCCACCAGTCTTGCTTAGCCTGCAATTTGGAATAATCAGTTTAGCCTTGTTCCTAGTATTAATATTGTGAACATTACTTTTTTTAAGATTTTTTTACGTACATAATAATATCTAAAATATATTGTGATGCTACAGTTAATATATCAAATTCTTTAAAAAGATCTCTGAGTGAATCCTTCTACCTGAGGTTGCAAATCAGAATAACGCCCATCCACAACAACAGTAAAAGTAGCTCTTGATGTTTCTACGTCCGTTAAGAGCCTCCTTGTCTTAACAGAGTAGGAAACGGAGCTAAGTTTCCGTGACGAGGTTTCAATACGAGAACTCCATAAAGCAGGTAAACGAATGAATGCATGCAAGGAACACACCGATATGTTTATCTGGGTACCTTCCCATATGTACAGTATCTGTACCTTTATTATAATTATATTAGCTAATGATTCCCAGTGCCATGATACATAAGGACAGAAAAGACAAAGGAAGATTTATGAGTTACATTATAAATGTCTGCTTCGGCTGTGAATCGAGCTCAGAACTCGTAGCTCAGTAAACAATTAAGACTTTATATATATATATATATATATAACTAACCACCTAATGACGCCAGTGTCATCGTCGCCTAATTGAAAAACTAAACTGAATACAAGTTCAAAGAGCAAAGCAAATCAAGTCAAAATCTGTAATATAAAATTAAAATATGTCATCTCATTTAAGAAGGAGCTATAGAATAGTGAACAAACCTTTATGAGCTGGATGTAAATTAGGCACTTTATACTGAGATAAGAGTAAATACACCTGGCAAATCTGCGTGGATTTCAGGAAAATTAAATTTTTAATCTCACTTATTTACATACATTAGAACGGTTTTATTTAATCTGATAGAAATAAACCCAAGTAAAGTAAACGAAGTATAATTGTTGTATAATCTGCTAGTCTTAGCATTGCAAATAATAGCCGCATAGATATAACAAATATTATATAGAAGCAGGATCGCCGACGGTTCATTCGATTTTAGAATACTAAAACGAAGAGTTATCGCTACGAGCGGAATATTGTACCGCCAACAACTCGTCGTGTTCCGGCTGAGGGCTTGAGAACCGATACTTTCATTCTTCCTAATTATTTCTTAGCCAACAATGCATCAGTCATACCTTTTGTCTTGCTAATGTCAATGGGCAACGGTGATCACTTACCATCAGGTGGCTCGTCCGCTCGATTGTCGGCTATTTATAAAAAAAAAAGATCCTTGATATATTACCGAAGGAAACTTCTCGCAGCGATTTCAATTTGGATATAAAATATATTTATTTATTCATCAAACCACCCTGACTACGACGTACATTATGTACAACAAGTACATTATAATTGGTTAATGTACACAGTAAAGTATATTACGTACGCACAAACAATAAAGAGAACAAAAATAAAACAATGGCCGACATTGTACATATTTATCATTCATAAAAATTATATCTACAAAGATATTATTGGGATGAATGTTAATCACGTTTCAGATTATATATCCAGTTAAGCGCCCAGCTATTAAATATTCATACTGTGGATAGGCTATTAAAAATGAAACACAACTAGCTTTGAAGAAAGTAACACGACATACCTAAGCCCTGCCACTGAAAACACTTTATAAAACTATCGAATATAAACCTTATACCTGAAAATACGATATACGACCGTACAAGGAGAGGTAACTTACATTACACAACTAACTTTGGGTCAGGAGAGTTCTAAGCACCCTCAATGTGAGAGGAAATCTGACACCCGAAGTGGGTTAAAATACGGTTATAACGACAATGACAAGATTTTAACGTCATCATTTGAGAAAAGGGTTCACAGACGCCTAAAATAACAACGGCCAGTTAATTTAATCATCACCAGTACACTTGTGTTATCACCAGCAATCGTTATCATCATTAGCCAACTGAGCAGTAATTCAAGCAAAATTACAGACACGCATTATCTTGATTATTCTAGAGAGGTATTTTATTAAATTTACTGCTTACTATTCCGGAACCCAAAACGAAATACAAAAAAATATTACCAATTACAATTTCAGAACCTGAACCTGAGGACCGTGCGTTTTCTGTACATCGTTTTATAGTTTATCTAATAATTGTTGATTTTGAAACATACCGGTGAATGTCAACATATTCTTTCATTGCAATGCGTTTCTATCTCCGCAGTGTCTACGCTTCATAAATTATAAAATTAAGGTGTATACTCAAAGCGATTGCATGTAAAGTACTAATACATACATAATCGTTCCGTATGTATAATTCGTCAAATTACCAAGTTAATTCTTGTCTACAATATTTGCGTTTAATCTAAACTCGAGTGCTTGTCACACTGCTGAACATTAAACTATGGACAACGAAAAACCCAACTTAAACTTTCAATTTAACTCCTAAAAGCTGGATCGACTGTCGTTAGGAATCTTCGGTGAGACCAGAGTCTTATACAGAGAAGCCATTACTAAGCATATAATTTCAATGGAATTGTATAGTGAACACTGAAATTACGGGTTTACCTTGAATAATTATTTGCCGCTGTCTAACTCCATAACTCTAGGAGCAAGGTTAACAAACAGTACGAATTTGATACACAATGTTTAGTTTAAACTCCAAATTTAAACATAGAAAGGTCGGATAGCATTCGGTTCTAGGATAAATTAATAATTATTTATTTATTTAATTAATAATTTATTTAATAATTATTTATTAATACAATGATAAATAATAATATATTCTAAATTTATTGTTTTCAATACAGAACAGAAATACGAGCCGAGGCTTTGATTTCTGCATAACATAAAAAAGATCAACTCTTTATTCTCTCATATCTTCAGTTAATTATTATTGATGAATAAATTACGCCCTTCTTATTTGACAACTTGAAGTTTTTGTGAGTTTCAAATATTTTATTATAGTATTTTTCCTAATAATGACTGGCTCTTGTAAATTATGAGACACTTCCCATATTGCTACGAACGCAAAACTCTCACACGGCTAATTCTGGTAATGACATTAATGGCAAAAATCCGAAACTCCATCACGTTGCATAAAATAGTGAACTGTACTGAGAGGTGTCCTGTACTGTAAAAATATGTTTTTATGTGTGCACCCATGTTTAAATTAGTGTAGAATAAATTATTCATCTCATTCCAGCGAACAATTTATCAACGTTCGGATTTGCGTGGTTAATTGAAGTATCTCGTAGTGGAACAGCTGTAATTGCGCGTCGGCAGTCAAAGCGGGAGACTGTGGGTCTGCAAACATGTATAATTCATGTAAAACCCAAACAGTTTGTACAAATAACTTCCAATTATGTTATGATGTGTTTTGTACATATTAGATAACTTACTTATACTTATAAAGTGGTCGTCACTTTGTAATCTTAACACTAACCCAGCCCCGTGGCCGGAGTCCTTATTTCGAACTCCAAGTTGTCCTGTACTGTACAAAGGACGTTCTTAATTTGTTTATATTTTCTTTATGTTTCTTAACTCAGCACTCCGTCAATAATTTTTACAAATACTGGTCGATAAACAAATTGAGCCGTCGGTTCAATAAGGTCCAACGATGAGTAGTGTTACGGGAAAAAACGGCAAGAAAGTCACGAGGAGAATACTTTCCACCGAGAGCTACATGGAGTACATATTACTACTGATTATATATGGCACTCATGTGCGAGCAATCTTTTGATTAAAATAATTATCCAGTTTGCAATAACCTGTCGTCAGAACGCTCAGAATGCTCTTCTCTTTGAATTCACATATGGCGGTTCCCTCAATTATAATAAAGGTTCTCGTTTGCTTATATTATATATTTTTTTAATATTTTCAGCTCGGAAGGGTGATCACACCATCACTAAACATGAATCCGAAGTACTATTGCGTGACAACGTAACCAGTTTCACCGTCGGTACCTACTGATTGCGTATTGACTCTCGTAGCGTGGTTCATCCTTTATTTACAAATTGGGTGCTTCTACCCGAGCATCGAATAGGACTTGTTAGTCATATTGTGTGGTATTCATTGTGACAGCAGTTTTTATTTGAAATAAAAAAAGTAGGCAGTTACGTGCGATTGATTTCACAAGTATTTTTGAGGAATTTTATAAGAAATGTTACCAGTAATGTGACGATCGGCAGTGGAATATATTAATGTTAATTAGTATAAGCGTAGATATACAGGAAAAACAATGTTATTGACATCACCAGAGCCGCTGGTCGCAGCCTGTTCCAGTCACGTTCGCCACATCACCTCAAGCTATACTACATTGTCTTATTTAGAATTCATTTGGGAAACGGAACCAAACTTTTATTCTTCTTCTTTCTTCCTGAGTAACTCCGAGTGCATATTTTGATGATGCAATAATTAAACCACTCAGATATCTGTTGATATATTAATTTCCGTAAATACCAGAGTTCATACATAAAAAATGTTGCATTATCGTCATACATAACAAGATAACATCTAGAGGTCAACACGTATTAGCGTGTACAACATTTTGATCACTTAAACGTCTGGAAATGGTTACTATATACTTACAATGTGAATAATCATGCAGACAGGCTACCAAATTCTAGACCGACTATACCGACGACATAAACGTCATCCTATCCAAAAAGTAAGCATTGAAGTCGCATCTTAACTAATCCCTCTAATTTGTACGACAAAAGACCTGTAACAATTTCTACAGTTGGATAGGATGACATTTCATAGGGTAGGTTGACATTGCGAGATCACTTAAATCGTGTACACGACACAGAGTAACAAAAATACAAAAACGGACATGCAATAAGTATACTAAAAGGAGAGAGCAGTACTTTAGCTAAAAGCGGTCCAACTAACAGCGGGACTGTCCACTTTATTAAGTAGGGGTGGCCTGCCCCGACTTCGTCTGGGTTGGACATTTAATTATCATACACATACACTTAATTATATACCATAATATACCATCCGGAATAATGTACCTTTCAAATTATAAAAGATTTATTCAAATATGTACCAAGGAACATTTTGATACGTGGTTCCGGAGATTATCTTTCACATGTACACAAACTCACAAAATTAGCACTCTCCCTTTATGATATAAGTATAGATTACATGAACCGTTAAGGTAAGCCAATAACCAACTGTTGTACTTACTATGCGTCAGTTTATATATTAAATCTCTGAAATTGCCGTTTTTTTGTGATCTGATAAACGTCGTTAGACGCAAAACAATAATAATGGTGCATTATTTAAAAATTGAAATGTTTAATATTGGCGTAACCAAATAATATTGCGGAATTACACAATCGTAGCAAAATTAAATCTTGAAATAAAACTGAGACACGAGAGCAACACAATAATTAAAACTCTTTAAGTATAATCACGTATAATATACCGTTTCCAAGAAAAGCACCTCAAAAATTATTTTCTAAAATATGCTTCCCTAAAAATAACATTAAAATTAAAATTTGCGTAGCTTACATCGTTACTCCATTTACCGCATTACAACAATGTTAAGTTTCACTGAAAAAAAAAACTCGTCATCATAATCCCTCCGTCCGGAGCGTTAATTTAATATCCAGTGTAAACCGGCTCAGACCAGTAACCTCTGGCAATAACCGGTATCAACTGGATTAGCAGTTCGCAATATCTGTTATATTACTCGCCAGTCTTCTGCCGCAATACTCGGCTTCTAATATAACGCTTTAATTAATTTTGTACGTGTGAACTTAATTTGTACGGTTTCATTAATAGCCAAAGCAGGAATGAGGTTAAGGCGCAAAAAGTTATGCAAAGTGAAATTGTCAAAATGTTCTCATTTATGTAAATATTAGCCGTGAGTGATGTAGTAACTTCAGTCAAATGATTATCTTAAGTTTGTACTAAGTCTTGACACAACAACAATATCAACAAATAACAATCCACATGTGACCATATTCATTCTTTAGGACAAGTGACTTCATTCAATTATTTTATTATGCTTAATTTAAAATTCCAATTATGAAAATATTTTTTCCGATTTTTTTTTAATACACATTTTCTATCAAAAAATTGTGAATATATATTTTTTTTACATAGAACAAGTTAATACTGGACAACAATTCCACCTGATGGAAAGTGGTGATGAAGTCATAAGATGGTGAACGCATTAACTTATAAGAGCTTATTCACTCTCCTTTTAAAGACTCCTACGTTGGAAGAGGGAGGGAACACTGACGCTGGCAAGTTATTCCAGTCCTTTGCAGTGCGCACAATGAATGACGACGCAAACAGCGCCGTCTGTATAGGTGGTACGTTCACTACGTAAGGATGAATACCTGCCGTACGTCGAGTCGTTCGATGGAGAAACGGCGATGGGGGAATTATTTCGAATAATTCCTGCGCACTCTCCAAAATGCATCCTATAGAAGACAGAGAGGCTGGCAACCCTGCGCCTGTGCTCAAGGCTTTGCATATTGGTACCGACTAGATCTGGGTCAATATAAAGATAAAATATAATGACATACTTTTGTCATATCAACAAATATCCTTATAGCTGTTTTTTTTCTATCTATTTTAGAGAATTATCATTTATTTAAACATGCCATGACTGATTTACCACTTCGCATCCGTACTGTTCACTTTTTATCAATATGTTTTTATGACAACTTTATTACATACCATCAGTCCGTTCCGACTTCGTTCGGGTTCAACCATTTACTAATTACACATTTTACATTTAATATACAGTCTATGTCCTTTCGGAAAAATGTACCTTTAAAATGGCAAAATAATTTTTCAGAAAGGATTTTCCGCATATACACAAACTCACAAAATTCGCTCTCTCTCTCTCTCTCTACAATATTAATATAGATGCTTTATATAATATTAATATAAATACAGATATGCATATTAATATTAATATTGATACACTGCAGAGAAAACTGACAACAATGGTCAGTAATTGCATAATAAAGTTTTCCTTTCGTAGAAACTTTATAACGATTCACGAGTTCAATATTAAATAATGTTGTTGATATATAGTTAAGACCTAAAATCGCAAATGTCGGGATTTTAGGGACGATATTAATTTATTAATTTCTCCACTAATGCATGGCTCAAGCTCAACTAGTACTGACGTGGCCTTTGTACCTATAACTTCAAACAGGTATGCGTGTGTGACGGATATTTAAAAATTATCATAGTGTATTTTCATAATGTAAAATTTCTCATCCATAGGATTCTAATGACCTAGTACTACTAGTACACTAAAATACGAATATGTAAGTGGTAGGAATGCAAGTAAGTATATTTATCCCTATCATACCTCTACCACGTTCATTACACAAACAGTGATGACGGTGAGTTGCCACTGTTAGTTGTTATGATACATTCAAATATCGATCTATAATAACTCAATAAATCAAGTTGATTTATAAGACGTAATTTTAAAAATGTATTACATATGTATAACAACTGTTATTAATAGAAATATATTCTATACTTTCAGTTTTTATGATCAAATGCTAGAAATACTTCAATACCTTTTAAACTGAGTTAATTTATACAAATTTTAAATATTATCTATTACGAATATAATTTTTATTCGTGGTATTTTATCTTGTTAGCTTTTAATTTTTTCAGTCTTATTTGTATTGATGTAAAGAAATGTTTTATAAATTACGTAAAAAAAAGGTATCGGATTTTTGATTAGACATACTTATATCTAAACTGATATTTATATAATTACATTTACAGATTCTACACACATAGCCTGGTAAAACTTTGTTATTATCGAGTAAGTTGAGTCGTGAACAAGATTTCGAAGTAGGATTACTATAACGTAGTCTATACATATAAATAAAATTGAATTATCTCTCTACCAGTTCAAGATAACTGAGTTTTGTCACGTACAAAGATTCTTTATACGATACAAGCACCTAAACATATATTTTTTTTTTATTTTTATCTCTCTTTCTCAGTTTTTCCAGGATTATTTTCGGAACAGCTTAACTGATTTAATTGGGGTTTTCACTGGAAGATAATGGAGTCTTCTGTAGGACTGCGCCCTAGTCCAAGTTATTTATACATATTTGGTTTACTGTAATTATAATGTTAATACAAAATAATAAAACATATACTGCCTTTTTGGAACCAAGTCTAATGATAACGAGCCGACTTTGACGGCATCTCAGTTAAGTAGATATCAAAATATTTAGAAACCATTTTTTCTGTCGAGGTAACGGTCAACATCATCATAGATGGACCCTATGTTCAGCGTCTTGGGTAAGTATTTTTCCTCAGATAACAAGAAAGTTAAATGCCCTAAAATTTAATGAACCAATTGTAGTATAATGATAGTTTTTAAGAGATCTATATTTTTTTTTTGTAAATTTTACACCCAATATCAGTTTATTCCGCTTCGAACTTGATAGGCTTATATTTATACAAATCAATTATGGAAAATAAAAACAAGGTATTTTATGAATTTGCGTAAATAATTCATTTATGATAACATAAATCTGGGTGCAAATTTGTCCAATAATATGTATTACAATATTTAAATAAATTGTATTATGTATTATTCTGATTCTAGGTTGAGTTCAAAATATTTACGTAGTATTACGCCGTAATCAACATCCATATACGTCAAAAGGTCGAGCTTTTTCAAACGTTGCGTTATTAAGGCACATCACAAACCTACCGTCGTGCGTAGATTAGAAACAAAATCATATCCATTCATTGTTATAAATCCAAAGGGTTCCTGGAGATATCAACATTTTACGCTCCATAAACATAGAACATTTTTATGTGACTGCCGGTCTGGCGGCCCCACGCGGTCCGTAAGGCGCGGGCCGAGATTCACTGGAGCGGACACGATTTTTTAAATCTTTTCATTTTGTTCAGCGGCAGACAGCCGGGAATAATTCTAGTCCCTTTTATTCTGGTCGCTGTCTTGCCCGATTTCTCAGCGTGATTAAAATGTAATAGATGTGGGAAAATTCTATGAAATACCCAGCTGAAAATATGTCAGCACGTTTGTAACGTTCCATTTGCAAATTTAAATGCGATTAAAAAACTAAATTTTTACAACTTAGCCCAGAGAGATTTTGTTCCGCAAAAAGTATTTTGGGTTCCGTGTCACTCGCGTAACTTCGTGTCGTTTTGTGTGTGTTTTTTCTGGATAGAAAATATTTCAATTCGGTACAAGTAGAGAGAGAGTTAGGACGCATTTAGACGTTGGGCGATGCTGACTGAGAGTCTTTGCTCATCATCGAGACTATAACCTACACAGAACTATCAGGTGAACGGATTCTCACACTAAGTTTTCCTTCACGGATATATACATATATATAAATAAACTCTTAAACACACATCTACTGGGATGAATTTACATTCCGATAGCTCGCTAGTACGGACTGTCACAGTCTGACAGATTGAACTGAGAAAGTTAGTGTTAAGTAGGACTGACAAACGGCATGCCATTTGGTCGGGAAAAGGTAAAAAATGTAAGATCGCGTTGTATGTCATGTAGTCGCGATCATCTTAGCTCTAGTAATATGAACTGAAAGAGAGAAAGTAACGATGGACACAACACAATAACATATCTGTTTCCGCTGGCATGTATGACACTGAAAGAGACAACATTACTAGGAATAACATTTCGTCAATTACTACATTTTAATTGTTCAATGGCATTTTTAAATATTTTACATTTTAGTATTATGAAATTACTTCGAGCGACGTCGGTAACTTTAGTTCGCCTACGGATCATTTCTAATTTGATCACATAATGAAATACCGAGCTTTGCTCTCTTCATTGGCCGCTGAGTGACCATGAAATACTAAATAATATTATGATTATTGTGACGATTATGAAATACTGGATATTGTTATGAATATTTTGTAATATTATTGCCATAATATTTAAATTACCAAAGGTGTTTTAGTTTTCTCATAATATATTTTTCCATTGTCCATTGTATTGTAATCTGTGTTGTCTTGTATTAAATTTTAATTTCGTTGTATGCGCGGAACCCTTATTAATTTTTTTCTAAAGTAGAAGTAACCGGAGCTACTCTTCATATCATCAGCCAATTAGAGATCTCTCGTAATCGATCCAACTATTTTTAGAGATTGGCTGGAACAAGTAGATAGTCAGTAATATTAAGAATCAGTTCTTTGTTATAAGTACTGTATACGTATTGTCAAAAGCTGTTATGTCGACATTACAAACAGAGACTTAATTTTTTTTATATTTGCAACAAAAACATAATTGGCTCTTATTGTTGTACTAATTAATTAACCCCAATCATGACATGTTGTACATGTTGTGCAATACATTGAGACAGAAGAGACGTTCTTGTAAATGTCATACGATTTTGATTTTGTTCCAAATGTGTCCCAACTAGGCTCAATTGAAGTGGGCCAAAGTACTAGCTTGGGCCAAAAATGACGGTACTCTTACAAACTCCTTTGTATTGCGTGTCCCTACTAAACGCTAGCAGAGGGGGTATTTTAGAAAAATAATTTTAGATTATAAAAACGTATCACGATTGAACGACGCTTGTTTGTTTAAATGCGACCCTAACAGTTGTGTTCCAGACGTCCTACGCGACCTGCTGCCCCGGGATCCCGTGCTTGAGGGTTTCCGCCATGCCTGAGAAATATTTCGTGGGGAAGAAAGCCCCCTGGTGACGAATGCCACTTTTACGTAGGGGGAAGGCAAACAATTACATTTAATATAAATACTTATAGATCCTTCAAAGTATCACTACAAGGTGATTCACCCAATTGAACAACGTCATTAAGTTATAATTATATGAACTATATATATATATATATATATATACATATATATATATTATATATATATATATATATAAAAGAATATCGATCAACTTTGTTCAACAA
>DWPT01006545.1:0-11373 GCA_018251895.1 Agathymus mariae mariae
ATACCTTAAGTTAAAATTCCTTTGAATGATGATAATAATAATCATGTTACTTCTTACTTACTGTTACAAATGGTGAAAATTAACAGGCGTTACTTTAAAAAAATATTATTAAGTTAGTACCAATCTTCTTCACTTGTTATAAAGCTGCGAGTACAATGCATAATGGTATATACTTTCAGAATATCACCTTTCACACTCCCACAAATAAACCGTTAACCTAACGAAACTAGAGGAGAAATAACGCAGTTTTTATATACTGTTTTGACTGAAATCTTGAAGAATTTCTTCTCCTCCATCCCAGTCACAGCATAATTTTTTTCAGTACTAATTGCAAAACACAGAGCTACAAAAATAGTCCTAAAAGTAATTAAAACCATAATTGAGTGAATACCTTGCAATCTGAGCATGATTCCGTTTAAAATTACCGAGCAAGATGATTTCTAAATAGATTGATTCAATTTTATCCTTCAGTCACAAAACTTAATTTGGCTCTTACAATTTTTTGCTGCATTACTGAATCCAGATATTGACCAACTGGACGTCGAGACAGTGTTTCTTAATGGATACATAGAAGAAGAGATCTTTATGGAGCAATCAAAAAGTTTTTATAACGACAAAGTCTATTTACTTACGAAGTTCCTTTATGAACTCAAAAAAAGTCTATGACAATAGATTAAAAGTTTGTGAAGCCGTAGACGAATACTTACCAATCCAAATATTTGTTGAGATTGCACAAGAAAGCGATAGAAACATTCAAAAAAGTATTCAAGATTTTTTTATCATCAAAGATTTATACCTTTTCAAACTTGTGGAGAAAATATATGAGGACAGATTGTACTATTGTGATCAGATAAAAAATATTGATTAAGTGGTTGCAAAATTTGAAATAAGTTAATTATTCTTTTAATGTATTTACGCGTTTAATTTTTAAGCTTATATATATATTCATTTGAATGGCACAACCTTGTTTTATATATTTCAAATAGACGCTTCACATTTCGTATGTTAGATTCAGGAAATTATATATATTTTTTAATAGGATTTGATACTGATATAAGAGATAGGATTCTAATATATTCAATCATTGAACATCATGGAAACTAATATAACTTATTAATATCGTGAAAATTACGAAAGAAAGAGAACCTTTTCACAGTTCACCACGCACGAAGTGTACATGGCCCTAAATTAAGCCTATACGGTGGCTAGTGTTTAAGCAGCGGCTTCTTTCAGTGTTTATTATCCATACCAATCTCGTTTCGAAGTACTATTTCACTTACAAAAAACATAAGCATCACTCTCGCACTAAAATTATTGACATTCGACTGTTTGCGAATCCATTTATAATAACCAACTTAATGTCAAGTTTGAAACGAACTCACCAAACCATTGTAGTAGAAGCAAAAAATTGACGTGCATAAGTGTATTTACAGAATACCTATATGATTAAATGATTTTGAATTTGAATTGTCATGGAGACACGATAGTTGTCTTACTATGAATATATGTAGTGCAACAAAAAAACTAATATTGAAATGTACAATTAAGCAAAGTTGTACTTGTTTCCTGAAATACCTGTCAAACATAATCATATACGACAAATATAAATATAGAAGGAAAGGATAGAGCAATGTGACGATAGCAAATGTTAGCTTTACCAATAAATATTGAATACAATAGAGACTACATACATGGTTTATAAGAGCTACATTCAAATAGTTTAATATTGTATTGCTTCCTCATGAACACAGTTTTGATTTTACCAACAATTTCCTTCTTTCCTTCTTCATCTGCTATTCACTTGTGCACTTTTCATTTTCTAACACTATCTTATACACTTTGCTGCTGTTCACGTCGAACTAACCCGGTACCCCACCGTGCTCTTTGTGTTAAATATAAGAAGACAATATGAAATCAAAATAATATGAATTTATGATTATATTAAAATTATACCTTACCGGTTGAAAACATTTTACGACTAATTTCTTTGATTTCTCACATTTAAGTCAAATCGCGTTTATAATGACGCCAAGGCCTTTAATAGACTCATTCTATGACAGTTTCATACCATTAATATGACTGATGAAATCAGACATCAATCTTATTTTGATTACTATTATATAGGGTAGCCAATGATGATGTATTTTTGTTTACATTATTTTTCCTTTTAATCCAAGTTTTAAGGGTTTCTGCCAAGTTGAAAATATACTCGTATATCAAGGTAATATTAACGGAATTGATAGATTTTTCAACAGATATTTTAGAATAAATCATTTACGTACAATTACCGTTAGATTATTCTTTTAGAATTCATAGAGTTGATGGAGATTACAAAAAAGCTTAGATAAAACGCGGATTGGAAAAGCATTAAAAGGTTGTACGAAATAATTGAATTTGGACTGAAATAGCTTCTTGCGTACTTTGAAAAGGAAAAGTAGAGCAAAAATGGCTCGGATAATCAGAAAAGGATAATGGATTTGATTTCTCTTATATCAGAATAATTACTCCAATTTTTTTTGATTATGGGAAAAGTGCTTATTATAAGAGAGGCGTAATTAATTATAAAGTATAAGAAGTAAGATAATTATTGTCAGAGTAACATTCTCAGAACCAAATGCATCCAATCGAATGAAAAGCATGTTCTTCCTAACTTTACAATCTGAGAAAGATTATCTGGAAAGTTTTTTAATTTTGATATTTACTTAACACTGAATACTTAATACTCAAGTATTACACCAAATCACTACCAAATACATATAGTAATATCCTATCGACTGTCACATTCTGAAAATAAAATAATATCTTCTTTGACGCAATAAATTAATTTTTGTTTCTGAAATGTATTGGATAATATTAAACGGTAATTTTTTTATTTTATTATTGTTGTTATATTGTCACAGCTGAGCACCCGTGGACGGTCAATGACATTTTAAGTTATAACAAAGAAAAATTTACCAGAAATATTTATTGTCATGTAGAATCATAATAGACAATTAAAGACAGGTCACAAAAAAATAATTCTTATGTAGTACCTACATTAAATTAATATGCATTTTTATTTCACATATATTAAATATGTAGACATATATTAAGACATAATATTTTTATATATTATTTATTAAGAGGCAATATTGCACTTATATCGGTAGGTACTTTAAATCACCTATCTTTTCAATATATTGTCGATATAATATATAATATAATATAATATAATATATAATAATAATCCTTAAGTGGTGCATTTCAAACGTAGAAAAATAATTATCATGTTTCTCTAATACTCTCAAAGTAGTATATAATTTGTCAACTCGCATTGGAACCACAATCTATGCTCTACCAAGCTATGGATCTAACGTTAGTTGTCATGCTAATATTCCATTCACAACATGTTTGACCTTCGAGAATATCAATTTTTCTTTTAATTTCCAGCAATATGGATTTGTTGATTAAAATACATTGTTATGTGAAGTAACATATTAAATTATACACTCTACCTTGTACATACTAGAGACAGGCTTGAAAAGGAATTTTAGTTTCCTATGATATCACAGTGGTTTCATGTGTCTTTGTTGAAATAGTAACTTGAGAGTCGAAAAACTAAATATATTTGTGTTTGTTTTTGTGAGAGTTGAGTAAGTAATCGTGTTTCGTTTGCAACTTTTTATGTTTGGTTTGAAGAATCGACTTTTATTTTATTTTCGATTGGGGACCTTCTAGCGTATGCCACTCACTTGTGGGGCGAGACCACGAGAAAAACGGGGAGGCGCTCACCGTCTTCCTCGACGTCTCGAGGGCTTTCGCCAGGTTCTTGCACGCTAGGCTACCGTGCGTTAGCGTTAAGCAAGCTTCCATCGTATGGTATTTCCTCTGGCCTTATCGTTTGGGTCAAGAACGTTCAGAGCAAACGGTTTCACCGAGTTCTCGTCGATGACTATTCGTCGCAATCGATAGCTACTAACGCCGGAATTCCTCAGGGATCAGTTTGCTACTCTCTTCCTGCTGCACATCAATGATCTGCTCAAGCCAGGTATCTATGGGTATGTAGAGTAGTGGAGATATACGAAACCTCGGGCCAGCAGAGACGAAATATAGTCCGAAAGAGAGGCCATGGTGAAACGTATTAGTCTCACACTTCAGGCAGTGTCCGAATGGCCAATGGCGATGCCAATCTTGTGAAATTTAACGCTACAAAAACACAAACGTGTATGTTCAACGCCAAAAGAAGCCCGCTCATCTTGGTTCCCACTTTTCAGAATCTGTCCTTGGAATGCACTGACTGTCTTGAATTGTTGGGAGTTGTAGTTTCATCAAACCTCAACTTTGGTCGGTTCATCGAGTCCAAGTCTAAAGGGGCTGCAAGGAAACTTGGGGTTTTTGCGAAGGCGCGGCGTTACTTCACACCAAATCAGCTTTTAACCCTATACAAAGCTCAGGTTCGACCATATGTGGAGTTTTGTTGTCACATTTGGGCTGGTGCTAGCATTAGCATTGGACTCGATGGAGAGGCGTGCAAAGAGGCTCATTGGTGACCTAGATCTGGTCGGAACCAATCTGCAAAGCCTTGAGCACAGGCGCAGTGCTGCCAGTCTCTCAGTTTTCTATATAGTATATTTTGTAAAGTGTACACAGAAATTGTTTGAGTTCATTACCCTATCGCCGTTCCTCCATCGAACAACTCGATAAACGGCAGGTATCCACCCTTACTTAGTGAATGTACCACCTGATCGGACGACACGGTTTATGTCTTCATTCATTATGCGCACTGCTAACTGATCCAAAAACCTTCTATACTAAGGTCGAGAAGATAACTGCTTGAAACCTTTTACATGACGGTCACTTAACGGATGGTTTGACGGTTATAGAGCTCAATAGTTCTGAGATAATATATTTTTTAAATTTTTGAAAAGGATCCGTCACGGAATTTTATCTAGGTTTCACAAGATTATGACTTTTAAAATTAGTGTTCAAAATTTAGATTCACAGAGTTTACTAATCTCATTACTCGGATTTTATCTAAAACTATGTAATGTCTGATAATAAAATACTAATGTGAGTCTAGTAATGTCAGTTCCTAATTAAATTTGTTTCAATTAAAGGTCGTTTATGAATTTGTTATCACTATGTTGTGACTGCTCACTGTATTACTGGTCCTGGTTATTTTTTTCATGGTAAAAGAAGTTAAAAAATGTTTACGTTTCCTTAAAAGGTAACACAGTGCGTTGTTGTGTGGTCTCATTAATTAAAATGCAGTAGCAATTGTTGATGCATGTTAATTTTAAATGTGAGTTTCTGCCAGGTCCTAAATGTGTTCGCTATGTATTGTTATAGAATATTTAATCCTCTCTACAAATATTATGCTGGATGGTAGCACAGGGGTTTTCGCGGTTTCAGTTCCACATGACTAAAGATTTTAGAAAAATTTTAGAAGATTTGAACAAAAAGAGAAATCATTAAACATGTAGTGTTTTATAGTTTCAATCAATAGTATGTTTGTCTCTATAGACACATATGTTATAATATGATATAGGTTATAATATGATCGTATTGGGGCGGCCTAGAATACTACCCCCAATCCCATGTTGGCAGAACAGGGTGTCGTAAGAGGCGACAGAAGCCAGCCTGCTTGATGATAGGGCTTTGAGTAAAGATTATATTATCAGTATTACTATTAAGTCGTTAATATTATTATTGGTATTGCTATCTTTTCGTGAAGCTTGCCTGGCTAGTGACCACTTACCATCAGGTGGCTCGTCTGCTCGTTTGTTGGCTATTAGCATAAAAAATAATATGATCGATGCGTCGTGTTCGACATCCATAATTTTAACATCGAACAATGCTTTGTTCTACCCAATTTCTGAACACAATGCTTAGTCAGCGTAATATACGTTAGCGTCACTGGGAGTAATTTAACAATACTATTTTAACCGCAATTCCCTGACAGTTTGATAATGTTTTACACCATACAATTAATTCTTGATAATTAATATGAAGTAAATGTTAGCCAGATACAGCAGTGCGTGTATCAATTTGAATCTAATATAATTAATTAGAAATATTGTTCTGAATTATATACACCGTTAATTAATTTTAGGAATGGATGAAATTAACAGATCCTTAAATTTAGGTATACCCTACTGGAACAGGTTTGATGAAATGATTATATATTCATAATGAATACAAATTTACTGCCTGGGAATTTTCCTTCCTTCGAATTGAGAAATCGAATTTGAAAGTATACCAAATATAAAATATTTAATTTATATTTACAATATTAATTTAAAATCGCCAATATTTAAGACCCAGTGTTTAGGTAGTCGATGCCCTAATGCTACTTCTACAATCTGATATTCAGAAACCTTTAAGGCAGTATGTAAAATAAAGTAGGCTTTCAAGAATCCCTAGTAATGGCACCTCATTACTTCAACCATTATTCAGCGAGCCTATTTGGTTTAAAAAACCGCACATCATTTGCATATTTGTGTATCCAAAATGGATATTTTCAGCATTTTCAATATTAACAACGGTCGATTCCATTATTTTTTGGTATAAACCAGCAAGTCTATTGAAAACAATCAATTCAACGCCCTTAAAGTTGTTTGTTATGATGCCTATATATATTGGTCTATTATGCGATCCACGTTACATTAATCCTCTTGACCTAAAAGACGGACGTCACTGCAAATGGCACCAGATATGGTGCGCTAATTGATTTGCATTGAACTTGAATTGTGCGTTCCATTAGTTTATCTGTATTGTTCTATTACCTTGTAGATATTCCATTCTGCTACAAACACAAGTTTAAAAAAAATATGTATAAATTAACCTTGTTTTGTATATTACCTAACTACATCTGTTTACTCAGCAAGATTTTAAAATAATATTAATTATTTTTCTTCATTTCTATGTCTAATATTGAAATGAAAAATATTCATACTCATGTCATATATCTGACATCATTTTTGTATTTTTGGTACGGAACCCTATCACCAAAACTCTGTTTCAACTATTGCTTCATATTGACCGCTTGAAAGCCAATCAATTAAATCATAAAGTGCCATAATTAATTATGTGAAATTGATCAGAAAGAACTGAGTTTACAGCAGGATTCATAAGATCTTTGCATCATGACATTGTACTTTCAAACTATATAAAGGCCCTGGACTTCTGGATTGCTGAAGTGTTGCGAACAAATTACCAAGCAAAATTTTTTCTTTTCTTTTTTCTGTTGGAACGATTATTATATCCTAACAAATGCCCTCGCTTGGCTTCGGAAAAACTATCATAGGCTTAGAAAAAGCTTGGTTTTTCTCGTTATGTTAATTATTAATATGTATATTAATTTATGGATGGATTCCAATGAAACTAACTATAAATATTAAGTGATATTTACTGCAATACATTAGTGAAAACCATAACGTAATTGGATAAGCCATTTTTGAGATTAGCGTGAACAAACGCACATACAAACAGACAAAAATTCTAACAACTATTGTTTTGAATTCAATTGCGTTAATAAAGGCTAATAGTAGTTTTTATGATATACCCTTAATTTACAGAAAGCGATTAGTTAGAATTTTATTATATGTATAGATGAACCCTCTGTTTCATTACACCCTTGGGTATAAGCTGTACTGAAAATCAATAATAATCAATAAACAATACCGAGTCTAAACCATGTTATTGTGTGTGTCTGTTGTGATGAAGAATTTTCTGTTTCATGCCATTTTTATTTTCTTTCTACTTAGTATGCATTTTTTAAGTAGGTGAGTATTATGTATTGCAGCTGTTGTATGTACATATCAAATAAAGTTTATTTTCTTCTTTTTTTTTTCATTATTACTATTATTCAGTAATTGCCCAATATAATTGTATCAAGCATTGTATTCTGGGGAAGTCTAAACCTGCATGGATAACATCTAGTGAACAGACAACTTTCTATTAGGAAAAAATTCAATTACCAAGAGTCAATGAATACCAACTTCAAAGACTTAATTGACTCTTGTTCTAAGACTTTTTAAATAAAGGTATCAATGAGAACAATTAGATAACATAAAAAATTTTTGTTTTTTTTCCGCAACTATGAAAATTTCTAAGTTACTAATATTATGATGACGCTACGCTGTTCTTATAACGTTTCACCTCATATTTACTTGATAAAACTGATTTCAGAAAACATAGAAATAGATAATTTAGGGTTAAATAAACTGTCTTAACAACAATTTTATTATTATAGCATTTTTTGTAAAAATACGTTTGTTTTCATTTTTCAATTAATGATTAGAAAATATGTCAATACTATATTTGGAACTAAGCAGTAACTACCAAACGAGCCCTCGCTAAAACAAAGTATGAAAATAAGTCTGAATCTTTAAAAAAATACAATACAGACTATAAACATCGAAACAATTACGAATAAACCACTGTTAGGTTATTTGTTCTGTGCTTACCATAAAGATTTAAATCTCTAATCAATATGAATTTTCTATTTGACTTTGAAGCACTTTTGGTATAACTTTTATATCCAGGATCCAATTACAATGAATTTAAAATGGAGTCACCTTGAACATTTTTTTAACCCAAAGCAAAAATAATAATTAAAATTGGTTCACAAACTAAGGAACCGAATATACTTAAAAGAAGTAGGGATTCCCTACAATGACAATTTTAGAAATCAGCAAATACTTAAACAAAAGAATTAAACTTTTTTTTTTGATCCACTCCAAAAATTAAGTCAAAATTTGCTTAAAGATTCTACATTTTAAAATCATTTCTTTGCAACAATCTACCATAGTGTACATTTAACGTGTTATTACATGCTGATTTATTATTGAACAGTACCGGAGTTATTATTTTATGAATGCCACTGGATCCAAAAAAACTTAAAAGAGTAAGTATTCAATTTATTCAGAATTTTCACCACCCCAAAATCAAAAAGTTAGAGGACATTGGGGACATTTATAACCACTTCAGAATCGTATAGCTCATCGCGTATGTAAATTATGTAAAAACATTAGTTATAACTTTCACAACATTTTTAAAATTGTAACATATATACCTATATTTTTATCCAGTAACAACATTCTTTGGAATCGTTTTTATACAATTATATAGCGTTCAGTTTCACAAATGCAGTGCCACTTTAAGAAATTTCTTATTAGTATATTTATTTAGTATATAGAATACACACACAAATATAAATTTTTACAGACAAAAATTCAATAAACTATTGTTTTGTGTTCTATTGTGTTAATAAAGGTCCCTAATAATAGTTTTTTCTCATATATCGTTCATGCGATAAAATCGATCAGTTAGAATTTTATTATATGTGTAGAAGAGGGCAAACAAGTTCACTTGTCACGCAATTTTAAGAGATACTCAAAATGTATATGTATAGGAGAACAGCGAGTGTAAATATACATTTTAAGCAGCAAAGATTATTATTCGATTCATATATTAACATTGTCAAGCATACTTTTTTAAATATTGTCAAAAGTTTACGCTTAAAAATATTAGAAAAGAGTATTTCTATTTGTATAAATACCGTAATTTCTTCACGTAATATTGGAAATGGGGATTTCAATAAATTTGTAAATACTTTAAAGTATAATAAAAAATTAAGATATAAAGAAACTGATCACCCCATTTTTGAAACCAACATATAACAATTACAGATTAAGTTTCTGATAATAATTTAGACGATATGTCAATTTATATTATTATTCAAATACGTAAATAAATTATCGTGCATCTATTGCTTACTGAATGTTTTTCTTGACTGTGAGTGTATAGATGATTTGATTACTTACAAGACGGACACGAACAGAATGATATACGAGTACCATATAATATACCCTAAAAATATAAACCACATTCCAGCGTTTCTGTAATACAATTACTATGTAAACACTCAGATAATATAGGTAGTACTCGACATCAAGTACTCATCAAGAAAAAAACTTGTTCGAACACTAATGCTTAATAAAGACTGGATAGCATAAAGAATTGTATGTAAGTCCTACGATTACACTTCGTCACGTTTTGTTGCGTGTCACGTAAATAGGTTCGCGAAAACCGAGTGTCACGTCACCGATAAATTAATTGAGATGAAAGTACACATATAAGTTAGAATACGGAAGGATTATATGTAATGAAATACATACCTATTAAAGAATAATTCATAGTTGAATGTTCAACAGTTTTATTAGGGTCGAGATATAATAATACTCTATTGTTGTCTGAACCAAAATTATTTTATTCACGTATATTGAATAATCGTGAATTTAGAAAACAGTAAATAATCTCAGGAACATCACTTGCAAATAAATATGTTTCTGATTTTGTGTCTGTATAACACATTATTCATTTACGGGCCTTACAAAATCAACTAGGAATAAGAATAACTTTTGTATTGAATATGTGAGTGAGTGGGTGTAAGTTTTCTATCTAGTCATTCTTTTATTAGTTATACATAAAAAAGACCCTCATTTTTACAGGAATCTCTTAGATACTTGTCAGTAATAGATTGAAGTAGGGTAAGCTTATTTCTCGTTTCAATATCGTCCGAATATGAATCACAAAATTTCCAATATCGAACGAATTGTGAGAACTGTCATGTGAGAACTTTTCCTCAATTCAATTTTCTCATCTAACTAGCAATTCAAATTGTACCTACAACAACTACCTCTCCTTCTGCTCACAAAATGCTTTATATCTATGCAGTATTTAACGTGTCCACTGGGTAGTGCAAAACGAGCAGCAACTTCGGTGGTAGGCCATAATATTGGCTGCCGGCTCTGGACCCATCAGACAAAGCCATGCCACCAAGCGAATCGTCGTGTTCCGGCATAATGTTTGATGAGACGAATGGTGAATGGGTCTAAACAGTTGCGTTGCGTTAGCGGGACTGCTTGTTGTATGGTGAGTTGGTTGTATGTTGTGTCGGGAGCTTAGCTCTGGAGGGTAGCGAGATCCGAAGCACGATGCACCGCTGGCCGACCGTAGACAGTAGGTGGCTCAAGTAGTGGGACAACCATCCGCGAAAGGCTGCCCCGTCAAATGCGAAAAATCCCGGGGTGGCTCCATCATGCCAGTTGGCGACTGGATGAGGGGACCTGATGGCGATTTGGGCGTCCCAAATTAAGTCCCCAATGGCGTGGCGACTCTGACTCTGTCACGGTTTGGTCACCTACGCAACGCCTCGTTTAACTGCCATTCCCCATCTTATTCACCCTAACAAAATAAAAACGAAAAGCAAAACACACAGCGGCTGCACTTCCCCTCATTTAAAGTGCACTTCACGAACATACGTAACCTGCACTCTAATTTGTCATCAGTCCACCACCATCTTGAGATTGCGCGGCCGCACTTGCTCTT
>DWPT01006546.1:0-11372 GCA_018251895.1 Agathymus mariae mariae
TCTGTGATGCACGTTTCTACTCTACTAGGTGAATTCAAAAGGATCGAGTACATAGGATTTATCTTAATAATTTGTTTTTTTATATTTTACTGATTTTATACATCATCAATTATTATCCACTTTCTAAATTGTTTGATTGTCATCGATAAAATATATTACGATGTTTTCCCTTAAATCGATATTTTTTCCTTATCCATGAAATTCCTAAACGTAACTGTCTCAAGATAGTTGTTTTATATATAAATATTGCACGCTGCTTAAAATGTAATTAATGGCTAAAGAAATTGTATTCATCATCATTAAACACATTGTTTTAAAGGCATTTCTTGATATCAAATCAGATTGGTGAAAAAATATCGGTCGTATTGATAATAGTAGTAGCAGTGTGCAATTAAACAGTACAAAGTGTTTCGGATAGTTAACCTATTCATTAAATTATTGAAACTCGTAGTCCAAGTCTGAATTAAGAGTGAAATTAAAAAAATAGCACAATATTGTAACTTATCACAGTGTGTTTCGAAATTATGATTGAAAATTGGGGATTTTGTGATCTATCAATCAACAGATCCTTTGATTTAAAGGACATAAGCATATTAGAAAAATTTGGATATAACACAGTAGCAATCAATACCATCGTTGAGGAATCATCTGATGAACCAAAAAAGAAAAAGAGAAAAGGTGATCAAAAGCTTGAAAAACTCGATTTCATACCTGCACCACTTGAAATCCCACAAGATGTTAAAGAAACCTGTAAACTTAACATTTTACAAAGATTAACCCTAGAATACTCTAATGCAAGTATATCACATAAAATTAATCAGTCCGATAATATTAAGAAATATGATATCTTTGCAGTTATACCAAAAACCTTACAGGCTTTTCAATATGCTTGTGGTGGTGGTTTAGATGTAGACATCATTACATTTGAACCTGATACTAAAATTCCTTTCAAAATAAACAGAAAACTATATAATCAAGTCACAGAACGGGGTACTTATTTTGAACTCATGTACTCTCCGGCTATAAAGGATTCAACAGCAAGGAAAAATATAATAAGCACAGCACACACATTTCATGCTGTTGGTAAATCTAGAAACATAATTTTGACTAGTGGAGCTACGAGCTATGAACTGGTACGTGGGGTGCATGATGTTATAAACCTGGGGTTTATTCTTGGACTCAATACCAACCAAAGTCTCCAAGTAATAAGAGACAACGCACGAAAACTTATTATCAAAGCACAATCAAGAAGATGTGGCAAGCATTTCATGCTAGTCACCCCACTTAAACAGTCTCTGAATAAAACAGATGAAAAGTAAAAATTAGATTTTTATTTCAAAACCGGTAAATACATAAACACACAAGATCTTTTTGCAATATTTACAATTTTTCAATTATTATGCACCTTCCGTACAATTGAAATGTATAATATCAGCATAAAAATTATATTTCTATCCATAAATTACCTATAAATATAATTATTCAAGTATAAAATGATCACAGATTGTAAATGATACAGTTACAAATCTATTTACCATTGCACAGTTTACATTATGAACAAAAATTATATTTTGAAACATTAACCTATACCATAAATGAATGAACTAGAAAGACAAATTATCGTCATAATTTATTGAAATTATTTTTAAATCACACCAGTTTACTGTTGCTTTCCTTACATGCTCAGAAAGAACTAAGAATGATCTGATCTTTGTTAAAATTAACTTGTTGAAAATAAAAAAGGTGGTAATTGAGGTTACTAAATAACAATAAAAAATTGTCTTTATATTCAAATAGGAACATATAAAATGTCCAATTTTCTTAGGCTTAGTCAGACTTCAGATGCTGTGCTTTATCTACAGTAGGGTCCTCATTTATCTTATCAATAATGGTTTTCTCCATCACATTATTTGCTTTTAGAGGTACAGCTGTTGGAATATCTTCACACATAGTAAACGCATCGGCAACCCATTTGAATCTGGTAAAAGAAAGAAATTATAAGTGGGCAGCAGATCAATAATAAAAAAACCTAATGAGACTGAATAGGTAATCCTACAGTGAGATATTTTACACACTTAGTTGCAAATGTGATGATTAATAAAAAGCAGGTGAATTAGAAAGCCACTGGAATGCTAAATAAATGTAATGTACAAAATTTGAATAATCTACTAGTAAGGCAGAAGTGATCTAAGCACATTAGCCATGCAAGTCTGAACAATTATCAAATAATACAGGGCATACATTCACAGGTTCACGAAATAAAAAAAAAACTTTCAAATTTTTCCATATATTAATTTCACTGTTTGGTACAAGATAATACAAAATGTATAAAATTCACACACTAAATATTAACCACATTAAATCATTAAAAATTCACACAAGGCTTACATATGAACAATCTTTTCAACTGTGCTAATTATCTAGTAAAAATATTAATTCATTAGACACAATTCAATTTGAGAATAACCAATACATCTGTAGCACCGCAGGTGAATATTTTACTTAACAACAGCACATCATATTGGCCTTAGTAGACCCAGATGGTTATAGGCCTCCACCAGTATGTGCCATTAAAAGCGCATGATAATGTTGTTTTTACATATTTCTATTAGATATGCAAACCCACTAAAGTAGTGCAAATAAAGAAATTAAATCTAATACAAAGTTATGCATTTACTATTTTTTTCAAACTTACTGGTAATTATCATTCCTATTTGGGTTAACGCGCTTATAAAACTTATGGACACATTGTTTTATAAATAGTAATTATTAAGATTCATGAGAATTAGTGCATGTGCATAATGCCATGTGCGTTAGTAATGATAGCAATGATTGTTTCCTATCGGTATCATTATAAAGATATTCGAAGCTCACAACTTAAATAGGCGTTCCACCTGCAACAACCACAGAGATCCACGGCGACTAGAGAATTCATCAAATAACCTCAACACAAATTTTCCACAACACAACACAACTATTCCAGGCATAAAGTCGTATCGCCATTGCAGGTACAACTGTGACATTGAGCAAACAATTGAATACACAATTCATACTCTACAGTCTTCCAATGTCTTTTCTCAGGAATATCTATGTATAAGACATTGTCCAATCGTAGAACTAACATTACATAGTTTTTGGATTTCAGATAATGTTCACATTAGCGTTGTTTAAAAAATCGACGAAACGTTGGCCATTCAGGAGTATTGTCAAATGACGCACTGTCATAACGGGCCGCTCAATTTATGAAATGATCGATTCTACAATCGGACCACGTGATGTAAATCGATAACCAGGAGCCTGTGAGCCTGATCACATGCTCTATGATATAATTAAAGTACCGGCATGTGTTTACAACAAATTTATCACTTCAGCAAGTGAGCGATTTTCATTCATGGCAGTAAGTTGTAACACATGTGTTAAAATTATATAAACTAATACTAAATTAAAAGTAAATTTAACCGAATACAATTCAATACAGATAAAATACAACAAATAATCTCGGACGTAATATAAACGTAATTAGTTAACAAATTCAGTCTCATTAGTTAAAAAAACATTTACATTTTATTTTTTCAATCTGCATCTTTTCTCAAGAACTACAACTAATTGTAATTTTTAACAAAATTTCATTAACCATTTATGTATTAATTAGTCAATTAGAATCAAATATGGTAAAAATAAATGCGTGGTTCTGAATTATAATAATGGGCTAAAATTTATACTTAATCGTTGTTTTTATCTATTATTTTACTATTTTTATTTTTTAATATTTCACTAATATATAGAACTCGTTACAGGATATTGTATTGCAATAAAGTGAATTTAGTTATGACGTCAACAGTACATACTTATACCTATGTGCAGGCTACAATAACACCTCACTAAAGTATATACAATCATGAATAAATTTTAAATCAACATTTATTGATCAAAACTTAATCGAGCAGCTCAGTGGATTACCAGCGAAATGTATTTACCAAATAAATGAACTCTTAATACTCGTATAAACTGAGTAGTTTACAATAAAACATTTTCTTTTAGATTTGGTAATTAGACTTTTTTGTTTTCGAGTAAATTAATGTTGAACCGTAATTTTATTTATCGAAGATAACAGGGATAAGTTTGTCGATACATTTTGTTTATGCCAATAGCCAATAAATAAGTCATCACAGACGCATTGCCGGTCAAAACGGTCCCCGCCGGTCGTTTTAGACCCGCTTATTTCACTTCCTGTTATGGACGTGTTGTTTCCAAATGGAATGAATTGTTTGCGATGTTACCTTTCTGTAAGAGCAGGTGGAATTATCTGTGTGATGGCATCTAACCAGTACCTGCATTCAATGTTGTCAATTATCCAAGGTCCACTGCAGAGAATGCTTTTTGTCAGTCTTCATTATAATATCCAATATAAAAATCCTGCTATGAACAAATCTTAGCGTTGCTTGCTAACTTACGAACGGAAAAGACCCTGACAATCTGTAAACAATGTCCTATTGTCCCCTATTATACGTTCCAATAGCAATCCAAGCGAGCCGCTCGGGTAACGGCCTCTCCCGCGAGTTAGTTATTAAGGAACGAAACGCAGTGAGCGACCGTGTTGACGTTTTCCACCAACCTGTTGTAGAGCTCCCTGCGCACGCTCGCCGTGAATTTGCTGACGAGACACAGGGTGACGGTGGCTGCGAATATAGCGTTGTACAGTAACACGAGCTTGAAGTTCCCCAGCCACTCGATCCGTCCGAATTCTCCGAGCAAATCGAAGTTTGTTATACCTGTTGATATGTTGTAAACAATTTTAGGAACGTGCCATGTTGGGACTGTAGAATTTACTGTCTATAGAATAAAAAAAAATATAATGAGATATCAACTTAAATAGATTTTAAAATGACAGGTTTAATTTGAAATAGACCATGCCATGGCCAATCCGAAAGTGGTTGAATAGATTTTTGCCCAAGTTGATATTTATAATGGTATAAAGAATAGTCATTAATTTTTATTATTTCTGATATTTAAAAAAAGCAAAATACAGACTTAATTGTGTCTTGGTAAAACATAAGCTAAATAAGATCAATGTAGTTAAAGTATTTTTTTTAAATTTAATATAGAGATTAGGTTAATTTAATATATATAAATATATAGATAATAAGAATAGATAACAAGACCATAGAATAAATTACAATCGTCAAAGTGGTGTATGATTGGAAATGATATAAGGGACAAGTTAATGAACTGTCACAGGTCACATTTCTACAACACCACGTGCAGTGACAATTCATCGATTTGTGACTTGTTAATGTGACAACCAGCCATTTCGATCACTTTGACAATCACACGGGCATCGACAGTTCATCATTTTGTATTGTTTTTTTTTTTGTTAAGTTTCCCAATTTCTTGTGTTTATCGACATTAAGATTAACTGATCCCTATAATGGGCAGTGTACCAAGTATTTTAACGAGCAGCGGCTGCGCGGTGGAGTGCGCGAGCAGGAGCGCGCACGCGGCGATGAGTCTCGTGAGCGGCGTGCGTCGTACGCGGGGCAACACACGCAGCGCACGCGCCGGCGCTACCAACCCCGTCAGCGACGCCGCGTGCAAGTACAGGATCAGGAATGCCTCGAGCAACGCGCCCGCCCAACCGAGCTTCGACAGCGACGCAATGCCCAGCGTGAATTGCTACAAAGATATTTTTTAAGTGAATGCCACAGGATGCCAACAACGCCACGTCGTCGTCTTGACTGCGCAGTCAATACATTTCACACATCACGTACTCGTGATGCACCTTTATCTACGAATTTTCAGTTATTTATGTGAACATGTAGAAAGACATGTTGCACGTAGGCTACTCCGAATTTCGACTGCCCCAGAGCCTTTTGAACTCACTGAACCTTGCTCAACCATCAGAACGTGAATCACCTGGTTGCCGGGCGTTCGTTCTACCTACATTAACTATTACAGATTTTTGGAAAAAAGGCAGGTCAAAACATGAAGCGTTCATAAATCTTAGCGTGTCGACTGACCCTGGTGCTGAGCGGCAACGCCTTGATCCCAATAAGCAACTCCAGCATGTTCTGCAGCACCATGAGCACCGTGATTGTTGTGAGCGCTAACAGCAGCAGCATCGCCAACGGGTACACCACGTTGCGCTGCAGCGGCGATGTCTTTCGTTGGCTCTCCACTTGCTGTTCACAACACATAGCACGTAAAACTAAAAAGCTGAACAATTTTATTTTTCTAACGACGCAATTAAATTCCGCGACGGGTCTTATCGGATTACTTTCATATTACCCTTACCACGCTTGCTCTAAGGTCATTGCTATTAGTCGAAATCAGGGATTCCCAAACTATTTTGAGCAAGAGACCCCCTTTTTCAAAATGAAGTAATACCTCAGACCCCCATAGCCAAATTACTTTAAAAATCCACTATCATCCACTAACTTATAAAAGCCTAAAAAACCCCGTTCCATTACTAGGGGTCGATTTTTAAACCTCGTCGACGCCCAAAATGAGTTTTCTTTTATTATTAAACCGACTCCTATTAAACCGACCCTGTTTTCACCGCGACCACAACGATCGTGATCGTCAACCGGAACGTTCTATGGTACGTTTTGGGCGTTCTGAGCATCAAGTGGAACGCACACATAGTAAGATAGATACTGTAATCCACCAACGGCACTTACTTGCCAGTTTAGATGTTTTCATCTTCACGTTTAGCAGTGCATGTATTACTGTGAACACTGCGTTCGTTCCACTTGATGCTCAGAACGCCCAAAACGTTTTTCGTCTTTTGAACATAAGTATAATGTTTGCTCTGACCCATACAAATGACCTATCGTTATGATAGTAAAGTGATGAAAGTGTCCACAAATCCGGAGACAAGCGACTTGAAGATCTTGACGCAAAGCGCCAACTCCGTAAAACTCGGACAAAGCCTCCTATGTGTACACGTACAACTCTGCTGGTCAGCTATGCTGCCCACCATGTGATCAAGTATTTAAATTAAAGTCTGGTCTCGCCAGTCATATCCGATGCCACCAGAGAAAACTAACAAGTGATTGACAGGAGGAGTCGCTATTGTCAGATACGACAAAGGACGACATCATCAAAATGATGAAAATTTAGGAGTAAAGGATCAGTATCACAAAAATTTGGTTAACTTTGCCCTTGGCAACATTCGCGACTATCGAAAACGATTTAGGTCTACGAGCACAACAATTACACTTACTTTTCTAAGCGCGACAACCCTGGCCAAGCGCTCGTTGAGGCCCGCCTGCAGAGCGCCGTTCCGGAGTCGCAGGAGCGGCGTGTCCTTACCGCGTGACACTGATACGCGGCGATCGTCCTTCGACCCTGACACGGCGGCGTCCACCGGCGCCGACACGTCCCCGTGGTCCGGGTACATCGGCTCGGGGGATATGTAGCCCGCGCCTGCAATTCATCGTAAACCGTTGATTACAATTTGCATACTCTTTGAACCAGGTCACTTATTCTAACTTCGACGGTTGTTGGATCCATTGGCACATACGATCGAGGTGTTGAGGTGTTCAACAGAAACAGAAAAACATTTTGAATAGGTCTATAGTTATGCGAGGTAACAATAAGAAAGAAACCCGCGGTAACATTATGCAGTACTGTTGTTTTTAACGCGATGAAGACAATAGACGCACGGATGATGCTAACCCGACACGGGACAATTAATTATATATGACAATGTTCCTTCGGTGTGCGCGAGTTCTGTAGTTCGCAATCATTGTGCCATTGTTCCGCCGCGAACGTCCGGAGAGCAAACATTACCCGGCCGCAATAATATGATGTAAATCACTCGAATACCGACCTTAATTCAAACGGTCATGACGTCAAAATCTATTGTGAGTGATGAATACACGCAAATAACTCACGTTCGTAAAGAAATAGCGAGAAAAGTATAGAGGTATTATCATTATAATATAGCAAAAAGAAATACATTTTTTTTTGTGATCATCGCTGCTCATTTACTTATGTAAAACTAGAAACGACGCCGGCCAAGAAGAAAGCAGGCTGCTAACCATTAAATTGGATTCCCAACATTGCAACCGAACCATTAAGAATATTTAAAACGGATATAGCCGGAGAACGGTGGCTGGCCAGCCTTGTAAGGAATTAATATCTTATCTCATTAATATCATTATTATCTTATCTCAACTAATGGTCACGGATACTAAGCATTTTAATTTTCAATCGTATCGACCGCAAACGTTATTTCTACACAATAATTAGCTCTTCCAATATCTTAACTATCTTTACCCTGCCAAATTTAATTTTTGTTGATCAAAGGTTAGAAATTAGAACAACCCATCTATCGCACAGCTGAACTCGCGCAATATAACCATGCTAGCCCGGTGCGGGTTGACAAATTTGGAACATATTTTGTAAAAGCGCAAATCTAAGCTTCACACTGGATTCCACCGAACCAATAATTGGTTACTTCCTTCCTTTAATTAGTTCGAAAATCAAAGTTATTCGGTGAATTCAAACTCACATCGATCGAAAATGACGAGCAAATAATAAACAGTACTCTGTAACCTTCATTAAAAGTAACCTTCATAAGCACCACGCAGGCACACCACGTTCTTAATGAAATAACTTTCACCCATTCTTATAGCAGCCGTCGCCAAAATTGGTATACTAAAAATTTCACACCACATTATACTATGTTGTTTAAAAAACTGTTTTCTAACCCATTTCATGTTATTTTTTTACAATCATGACACCATAATGCATACACATCCAGAGCCCTAAGAATAGAAGAGCGAATAGGTGGGACTTCTATTCGTCTATCTATTTAAGGTCTATCTATCTAATTCCTCAATAGAAATAATAAATACGAGACTCGGTTTTATGTGAATATTTTTCTAGACTCGGTTTTATGTGAATATTGGTATTAAAAGAACTTACAAAAAATTGTTTCAAATTCGTATTTGCTGGCTGAGTGGTTCCTGTATTCATAACAGAACAGCAAAGAGAGAGAGAGAGAGAGAGAGAGAAAATAATATGTATTCCTAAATATAATCCTTTGGTAAATTTCGTCGAAATAAGTAATGAGGCCACAGCTAGAATAACACATATATATTTTTTGCATATATTTATTTCGTATGTTTATTTTCCTAAATCGTAGTTTCGCGATCTTATAAATTTTAATATATGTCTGTCTACATTAATATTTACGAAGCATCGCGTCGTGATATCGGCATTATAACGTCCATTTTGTTTGTTCTGTGTGTATGTATTTGTATGAGATTAGGAAAATATAATATATTTAATACTTTTTGCACCGACAAGGTTAATAAAACGAGCAGTAAGCAAAAGATCAAGGTTACGTTGTAGGACAACGAACTGTAACACTATATAAATATAAAGAAACGATAGCGGTTGCAAGAAATCACCGAGTTGACATTACTGAGATTACGAAGCTGGTTCACTGGCCTATTGGCCTGGTTTAGCATTATTGTAACCTTAACTCGCTGCGCCAAGTGGAAGGCACAATCACGTAAATATTCTGTAGAACATTATCTTAGTTTCGACTTATAAGCAACTATTACCATTGCAAGGCTCTTGTTAGTACTCGTAATCGGCTAAGTGCGTACTCCCTCTGGCTGCTCTAACGAGTATTTGTTGAGGTTGAACTGACCAATCTCGTTGCCAACCAATTTTATCAGAGGTCCGGTAGCCGGATGGTTTTCGACGCGGCTTAACAACTGTGAAGTGACTATAACAACGGAGCTTTTCGTATCCTCCGAAACTTAGAAACATTCATAAAAGTGTACTACTTACTATATTATAAGCGGTCTATCCAAATACCTAACTGCCGAGCGCGGCCGCGTTCATCAAGTCGATCGAACAATTTTTAATGATACAATCCGTCGGGCTGTGCGACTTTATATTATATTCAGTAGATACTCAGTTTGTATCGTATTTAATTGAACTCCAGTAACCAGGTCAAGTCCGAATCGAACTGATGTTGTATAGCGTCCTGTACTGTAAATGGATCCCAAAGTATTTTTCAATTCCTATTAAGTATTATTAATATTTAGGATATTCAGTAATATTGCTGAGGATTTTATTAAACTTATTAAAAAAAATGGTTTAGCAGTTTCGAATATATGAGGAAGGGAGGAGGTGACTAGCAGACTAGCAAGTGATAAAGGTTCCGGTGGTTGAAGTAAAAGTAATTAACTTTAGATTATTTGAGAAATAATAATTTTAACATGTATTAAGAATTTATTTAAATAATAATTGACAAACGAGGACAACTTTTAGAAGGCTAACGGCGTTCTGCCCGTAAACGGACTCAACAAATAGACAAAGCCGAAGCGCCCGGTGAAACCTACCGCCTGTTTAATGACTTCGCAGCAATGTTCTCTTTTACCTCTGCGGTTGACCAAGATATCACTTGTTGGAAAGTTGTAATTTGCCATGCAAATTGCTACCTGCCATAGCACTGCTATGTAAACAGCAGTTGAAGACTTAGCCGTCCTGATATTGGGATTACAAGATTACGTAAAAGTTTCAAATATATGTATTAATATGAATAAATGAATACTTTATGAATAATTCATCCTTAAAATATAAAAGAGCAGATTGTGGATTTTTGGGGAAAATTCCTATGCAATCGTATACCAAAAGGATAGTGTAGGGAAGTTGTCCAAATATAAGCCGTATTGTCAGGTGAAACAGATGCGATCCAAGTATCCCAACTATCATGGCTGACCGCTTCCTCGGTAATCTGTTAAAGTGGCTAGGAACTATTTTCATGCTAATTAAGTAACAAATAAATATACTCGTATATTTTAAATCTTTTTATGCTACTAATCCACAAATGAGACTTTGACGTCTGTAACACCGAAGGCATTATCGGCGTGTTGTCGGCCAAGAAAAACATCTTATCATCAAACGTTCAAACTATTATTATCAAAATTGCAACGTAACTATGAGCTCACAAAGAGCAAAACGCCGCTGAAGGTCACATGCCAGTGTGGAGGTCACGCCGATTGAGCAGGAAGTATGCCAGTGCAACATTATCTAGTTACATGGTATCTTTTGCTCGATAGTAGTTAGTTAATTAATGTTTCGTTCATCAGAGACCGATTTCATTCTGGATGAACGTTGTGTGTCTGTTTCCAGATATAGAATGTAATGTAAAATTGCTTTTAATACGAGCTGACGCTTAATAGGAGTTGAAAAAATGTCAATAGGTTAATGATGACTGTATGCATCAGTTGCCTTGAATAAGCTTTGTAACAGTCTTTCTTTCTTACCTTTTCATTTCCTGGCCGACAACGCATCAGCAATACCTTTGGTCTTACTGATGTCCATGGGCGACGGTGACCACTTACCAT
>DWPT01006547.1:0-11371 GCA_018251895.1 Agathymus mariae mariae
ACAGATTACCGATGGTTTCCATTCAGATGATCAGCATATAATGTCTGTCAATCATATACATTAAGTTAGAGTTATTTATTACAACGTACCCGTACAGTAAATCTTTACGACTATGTTTATTTTTACACTCTGCGTTCATTGGATGTTTGGAAATATCCCCATCATTACCTCCATTATCTAAATCATTTAATCAAAATATTTGTATTTAATAATAAACCAGGATTTGGTTTACCTCACTCTATATAAATAAAAGACGAAATTATTCTAACTAGTGTCCGCCTGGTCGTCGAAGTTTGCCCATAATCATTAAATAACTTGAGCTTGTCAATACATACCCAACAATATAAAAATAAATAAAACCGATTAACAAACCCAGGAAAAAATGAGGCACAGTACTAGTAAGTGGTTTTTTTCTTCGCGTATTAATATTTATAAATATCAAAGTTTCAGTAAATTTTTTATTATTTATGCTAACGGTTAATCCATTATAGTGTTGTATTTGTTAAATTCTATTGGGATTGGGTTCACATGGGATTCATTAATCTACAAAAGTTTAAAGTCTATTAATCTTTTAACCTATTTATTTGATGGTGTGTACAATAGAAAAAAGAATTGTTTGTAAAGATCCATTGCAAGTAAGGTTGTACAGCTGCACGGAGTCAAAACTGGCGAAAAAAAATCAGGTGCTCATATTATTGAGGCAATCAATCAAGTCATTTGTAAGCTATTACATGAGCGGATGTGAAGACACCGAGCTTTCACGACAATGAGTGATTATACGCGTTAATATTGCGTATTAAAAAACTAGGTATGTGTAAATCCATATTTGACGTAATGAAATTTAAAAATGAACGGTTGTCAAGTGATGTGCCTATGTGAAAAATGGTACGATTAATTTACTTTATTTTAATCAACAAAATTTGTTTATGTTAAACCATTGTTTATCGAGCTGACTTTGTAATAAAAACATATAAGTGTTATAAGTTTTGCAAATTTAACTACAATGCGTGTTCTAAAGTTGTATTTAAAAAACTAAAAGATCAAAGTAAACTTGTCATTAATTATTAAAAGGATAATGCTATGACATCACTTACGAGCGTTGTTTCAACATACGATGCGTTCGGTGAAGCTAGTTGTTTCATCCATAACTTATAGTTATCTTCAATCAATATCACCTTCATATATTCATAATCGGACACAATTGTCGGCTGATATTTGCAATAAATTTGGTTAGTAAAACTATAAGTAATGTCTCGTGCTGGCAGAATGCTGGCAACATAACAACATTTATGGAAGTTATTTTAAATCTCAAGCTAATCACTTCTGACGTAATAACATTAATAAATAACCTATACTAAATTAATAAATATGAACAGATAATTAATTTTATTTTACCAGAGATCTGTTAATGAATGTATCTTTAATTCGATAAATCAGCATATTTAATTTTAGAAATCGAAATTATTCTGGAAAATAATGTTACTTTTGTACAACATAATAGATCATAATTTTATATTAACATATATAATAAAAACAAATAGAATTATTTTAATTGCATAACTTAACACGATCGTTCGTAAAAAGACTATTTAAAATAATTGTATTAAAGTAACAATACATCGTAACAACTGGCAATAATACATCATCGTGTCAGGGACGTACGTACAGCAGTTACAAAAGTTATGTAGTAGGCGCAAGGCGTGAAGGTTGCCGATCGAACATGATCAGCGATAAATACGGCTACAACCTTCTTTGTATCCTGTGATGTCCCGTCAAACATTTAGAAATCATTAGACTCGGTTCAAACGCAATCGATTATGTGAGTACGTGTAGTTTAGGGCAAAATAGTAAATTTCATGCACACCGACATCTGTAAAATCTTTGTTGATATTCGTGTCGTCATTAACAATAATAGAAATTTATTCTTAAGTGTAAGATCCATCCATCCTCGACTCCTAGCCAACCTCCCGTGCTCTCAATACGTCCTACTACAACGGACTTTTGGAGATGGACTGTCGCCTCTACCTGCTTGGGTAGTCACCACCGTGCTTTCTGAACCAACTGCGATGCAGTTTCTGAGAGACAATAAATTATCGCGATCTCCGCGCCCTTCTTGGCCGGCGTCACACCGGCGATCTTTGGTATTATCATTCCGTGGGCGGTGGTCATCACCTTACCAAGAGGTGGCCCGTTTGTCGGTTATTAACATTGAAAAGCATACTATTTAACCATCAACCAACTATCTATACCTCGCTAATACCAAGGACAACAGTACGCCTCATTTGTAAGCTGCGTATTATTTAAATTTGATAATAACAATGTATCACACTGTTTTATTGAAAAATCAAATTCTATTTTTATCGTGTATCACAAATTTTGTCAGTTACAGAATAGTCGAGTTTGCATCCGTATACGACATAAATTCCGATTGATTTAGTCATAGAAAATTATAAACATAAAGGTTTTAAGATAAAGTTTTATTTATTTTGCTTACCTGTTCACGAACCATTAGATGGATAATACAGAACGATAATAAAAATAACCACAGACGGACAACATCGTTATACCAATACATTGAAAACTGTTGGAACGATCGTACCGTAATAAACAAAACGTTATCGGAACGAAATCGAAAGTAACTTCGATATTCTAAAGAAACCACTTTCGATGGAACTCATTTACACATTTACTTCTAATTAATTAATCTAACAAAGCGGTACGACGTACGAGACGGCTTTATGTGAAACTGGATTTCTATAGAGTTCATCCACACATTTCGGCGTTCGATGTTTACCAAATATTCGTGACCTTTTCGCAGTTTTACGGACTTTATTGAGTAATAATACCCTATTTACTAGTGTTACACGCGTTTGTTTCTTAAAAAGATTTTTATTAGAACTCAAATGCGTTCAGTGTCCAATGTATATCCAAATACCGGAAACCGTTAGAATTATGGTATCATTGTAATATATAATTTAATTAAATCATGCTATTAGTAAACAATAAACAACAACTATCTCTAAACGACGTTGGCTCAAATATTATTTAAACTAACCAAAGAAACCACTGTAGCTGAGAGTATATACATGTAAGTTAACATTTACAATAATTTACATACCCGTCACAGATTCTAGAGGCTGGCTAAATCGTCAGTCACTAACTTCATTTCTCATAACAAATTACAGCTGATTCCGCGGTGAGAATTTTACAATAGTTTTAAATTTTGCTATTAATTTAACCTTTAAAACGATTTAAACTTATGTTATGCTATTATAATATATCTAACTATAGTAAATGGTTAAATTTATCATAATATTTATCGACTTGAGCACTACACTTTAATGATTTAAATAGCGAATGAAGAATTTCATGATTTTGAGCATGTTTGGTTTTAATTTAAACTGAAAAATTATTTAATCATTAAAGTTTTTGTAAACACACATAACTATCACTATATATATATATATATATATATATCACTTAATATTTGTAATTGTTGTAAATTTTAATTCTTTTTTTTAATCCACTTCTTTAAGTAATAAGATTTTTTTAAATGTTGATGCGAGTAATACGTGTCCACAATGAGACTGTATTGTAAGGTACACTTAATCATCACCTCAATTTAATTCCAACCTTATCAATCTTTTTGCAGTCATTTAAAATTTTGCTTAAATGTTATATTGATTAAACTGCGCAAGTAATCCAATGGTTACTTAAGACTTAGTGACATTTAAAGTAAACAAAAACTTATGGTTCTATATTTATTCAAAGCCAACTACGAAAATGAATAAGGATTAATTAAAGATTAAATAAATATAGAAAGTATAAGAAGCCAAACAAAGTTTCGAGCATAAATCTAACATAGTAGCTGTGAGATACTGTTTCTCATTATCTCTACTTTTCTCTACTGTTACTCGATGGTGTGACAGATGCATAAAAATCCTATTTCACGAAAAAGATAAATTACACAAATTTGTTAATCGCTCTAACTTTTGCTACTGGAGAGTTTTGATTTGCTACTGTAGACCCAGAAGTATGACTTTGTTACATTCTGAATACATATATAGTAGACAGTAATTTGCGGTGATGAATAAAATTCATAAGTTCTGTATTGTCAGCAAACTTTCTGTTACACGTAGCTCGCCAGTGCATGATTCTGTGATAAAAATATTCTATGAGAAAATCCCCAGCGTTAACACACCTGGGAGCGAGATGAATATCAGCTCCTGGAACACTAAACCGTGTTCAGATAAATATCGCACCAGCCTCGGGAGAAACACTGAGATCATGATACCAATATTACACGTGAAGGCGATCGTATGGAGCGATGCCGAGGGTTGCGATCACACCTATTCATTAGCTCCTTGTACCATAAAATGTTTCCGTACGATAAAAATCCCGTAGAATTTCTCCGATCACGTCGCTAAAAAGAAAATTCTATGTTATGCAATGAAATTTAGTTTTAATAACCTTTCACTGCAACCAAACGTGAGTTCCAAAGAGTCATCATAGAAAATAATAAATATTTTGGTATAGTCATTACATCGTGGTCGTCACAGTTAGTTATTACGTACAACGTAAAATTATTCTGAAAAAAATATTGAGCGAAGTTTCGGGTTAGGATCACTAACCTACGCCGAGCAACGCTTACGTAATTATAGCATGAATAAAATGTACGTTTTGAATAGTATATTATAATTGATGCCCCTAATTCTTAGACTGTTACGTCTCGTGTAAATCTACATGATTAAATAAATAAATATATAAACTTCAAAAGAACCTTTGAGAGATCCAATGTAGATTAAAATATTAATATTATTTAAGACTTAAATTTCAAGTTATAAAATTTTTTTATATATAGGACGCGTAATCCGATTTAAATAACACTGATATAAATCAATTTAAATATATAGGTACACAAGAAATTAAAAAGTATTCATATTTTAATATTGAAAGTTATCAAAACTTATCCCACCATTATACCTCGATGTTTTATTTTGAAGATTACAACAGTCATTAAAGTTGATTGAGGTTGTTCTTCTCAGAGGAAAAAAAAAGAAATTTACCACGCCTTTTTCAAGTACAAAAATAATGAACACACGAAGGTTAATTAAAATTTTCAAACGGTGTCAGCGAATGCCATCTACCTAAAAATAAAAATTATAAGTCTAAAGCAGGTAGATTATTAGTAACACAGGTTATTTACCTATACCAGTTTTGTGGAGGATGGAATAAACCTAACACTTTTAGAGACTTAAATATATCCTTAGTAAAAATGTCACGTTTATGATTTGTGCCCTCCGTTTATGTAAATCATTTGTTTTGACAAACCTTGATAGCTTCAAAATTTCGATTTTAAAAACTATATAGTACTTTTAAAATAATTGTTGTGTTGACAAAATAAATCCACTATATGAAAGATTATCACGTAGATATCATAAACCTGTCATCGCAATGATCCCAAGACGATGAGATTTCATCGCTATTTCTTATATTTCGTTTGTTTCGTCTAAATATAAGATAAACTACGGACGTATTTCTTATCCTTAAAACCTATATATTTTACTGACGGAAAGGAAGAAAAGAAACATTGAAAAGAAAAGATTCTGCTACATCTGTGAAAGTTGGAAACAGTTGACAAAAATTGTAAAATTAATTATAAATTTACACTTTTATAAAATACTATAACTTTGTTACAGTTGTTAGGATAAGTACTAGTATACTTGCTGTAAATACTAAATATTGTGTCTATATACGTACTGGTATCTATTACTTTGTTCGAATGATATTTGACTGTAATATTAAGCTTTTGTCCACCCCACTAATTATAGTGCGGCTAGTAACCCTGCTTAGATATTCAGAAAACCTACATCTTACGTTTAAAAATAGCATCCGCATTGTTTTACTAATGAATTTGTCTAGGTTTGTGAATCAGACATATAATCATTTACCATAATAGCTGCAGCCACGGATTCAAAATTTATTACCCCTAAGAGAATGTCCATTGTAACTTTTATTACCTATCCCGCGTTAATATTTTCAGAGATAAATAATATCCCAGATATACACATAATGTTCACTAATACTTCATATACATTAGACACATAATGTAAGGTACTAAAATACCAAATGTAATTCAAATCTGTTTAATGGTATAAACGTGATACATGGTTAGACACAAAAAGACCGACAGACAAAAGATATCGATGACAAAGTCTAATTTAAAATTTCCAACTGATATTCCATGTGCAGATTCGAACCCGGTACAATTTTATTATTGTAGAGACTAATATTTTAAACACGCCACGAATCCATGACGTAAGCAAGTATAATTACCTATTCATAAGATAGGTATCAAAAATTTCAAAGCGTCATTCAATAAGAAATATGTAAGCATCATTCGATTATTCGTAAATCACGAATGTGACATTTGGTAAAATTTTTGAACATAAATATTACATAAAGGTGTTTTGAAAAAATGAATATCTCAACAACGTATTCATTACATTAAAGACAGACAGGTAAAGGTTGTGTTAGCACAAAGTCCAAGTTGTTTCCTAAAACGGGTTATTTGTTTATTATTCTACGTTAATAACATAAAGACAGTCCAAACTTTGTATTTTTGTGTATATGTGGAGGCTAATGTATGGAACCACAGAACCTATTTGAAAAATTCTTTCACCATTTGAAAAATACATTATTATTCCGCATGAACATAGGTATGCATACAGTTATCTCTCTGTGTGATTGCAATAATATGAAAAACAACGCCTCGAGACTTCATTGAGTTTTTACCAATAGGTAGATTGATTCACGAGAAAGGCATAGTATACAACACTAGAAAAACTAATAAAACCACTGATAAAAACAAGGCTTCGATTATTCCAGATACGATTACTATTTTTGTGAACGTAATATTAAGCTTTCTAAAGCGAAGCGAAGGCAAGTTACAAATATACCTAAAACAATTTTTTTTACAACCTTAATACTTATAATTTAATAAGTTTTGAAATCAATCGCATAAGCGTAAAAAATATCGTACATTAATGTATTGGCAAAATACGTTTATGATTAAGTTGTTTTGAGTTCAAAATTACTTTTTAATTTTATTCCTAGTATTGCTAGGCAACAGTAAGTAGTATAAACTCTAGTGATGTGAATGTCGTCGGTTTCCCGGGTTTAAATAATTCATTGAATCAGCGGCAATGTAATAGATTACGATACGATTATATCGATATATTGTGATGACGATATCTTCTAGTATTAATTAGTACTTACATGTACACAAATTGACATCAACAAAACGTCCATCATCATTATAGTCAACGTGGTAGATTATGTGAATAAAACCTGGAGTTTAAATATAAATTTTGCATCCGTCTACGGAGCTACCGTTGAACTGTGGGAGGACCGTGATACGTCAGAATTCAATCTTAATATTCAATATTATTGACGACCCCGTAACCCACCCGACCCAGTCGCTAGTGACTCTGCCTGCCGAGCGAAGAGTCCTGGGTTCAATTCTCGGCCGGGGCAGACAAAATATTCGACTATCTTCCATTACTTTTCTACCCTATCCAGTCCATGCTGCGGCGATGAATCCTTTTGAGTTATTATTACAAAAACATAGTCGATTGTCTCCTAAAATAGAATTCGGATGATAACGTTAACAGCGAGTTAGAATTTCTATCCAGCGAAAGTGTATATCCTGTCAGTTAAACAACTAACAGTACCATTACACCTAATTACGAAGTCTAATCCGGCAAGACGTGGCAAGAAACAAGAGATTTCCGTTACCTTTGTTCATTATGCATCGCGCACGTAACTCTGTATCTTGGATGCACATGTTTCTCACAGAATGTCTTGTTACATTGTATCCCTTCCGAGCGACTTATATTAGCGGTTAGCAGATCGTTTCCGAGACGCTTCCTCGCCGGTAAATTGCAATGCTATAATGGGAATCAATCGAACGTTGGTATGCGCTATGGTCAATTTACAATTGTTGGAAAATTACTCTGTCTGCGTTGGGTCCTATTTATTTGATATTTCTATCACTGTTGGCTAGATCGAGAGTTATTGCAAAGTAATTTACTATATAAAAGTCAATGAAACTCATTATTACGTAATATGCTTTACACGTAATCCATGTACGTAAGTAAATAGTATTAAATTGTATGAGGAAGAACATTTTCTCAACTCCAATAAGTTATTTACTCACGTGTCGAGTTATGCATTCGTTACATTTATAGTTGCATTTATTATAAATTCTTTGAAATAAAAGTTTTAGACTTTATGACTAGGCCAGTGGTAGTCACCCAAACTTAAAAAAGAAATGTGCTAATGTTAATATACTACTAATTATATGTTAACATTATGTTTAATTAAATATTAATTATCACATCAGTACGCAATGTATTTATTGTACCGCTATACCCGACCACAATTTTACCAATTGGAAGTCCTGCGCGAACCTCGACATCCGTCTGCAACGAGAACACATTTCAACTCTTATACAACGCTCTCGGTTATTATTAAATTATTGTACGATTTACTACAAGTATATGATAATTTCCTCCTCTCTATTACGACAAACGCTAACATAACAAGAGATGTTTCTTTTTCTTTACCCAAAGCATGAACGATCACAATCTGAAGCGAAGAAAGTCTTGTCATCTCATCTATCCGTCGAAACAGGAATAACATGCGCTGGGGAGGTATCTATTATTCATGAGGTCGGTCTCAGAACGACGTAGCTATGCGGCTAACAAAACTATCACCCGTCCAATGAAAGCTATCGCGATCTGTCAATCGCTAATCGTCTGAATGCACGTTAATATTGAATTCAATAGGTGATGCTTTGTATGTTGCAGCTGGGACAGATCAAGCTTGCTAAAATGTTTGAAATAATTTGCTCTTGAGGTCTTGTGCTTTGAGGCGCAAGTGATAACCTTGTGGAATATATATATATTGTAAATACCATTGACACTAAGCCCATCCCTTCAATATCGAGCTGACTATTTTATGGAACGGGGGTTTTGATTTAATCGTTGAAATTGAAAGTGTTTAGTGCGTTACTTTAATATTATTATTTAGCATTGATAACGGATATATTTTATGAGTTCAAGATACAGTTACTAGTGTGCGTGAAGGTCAGTTTATACATACAACATATATAATTGTCGACTGTAATTATAACGAGAAGCGTTAAGGATAGTTATATTATACATAAAAAAAAACATAAATGGTGACATCAATCAATAAATGTGCTAAAAATATTTGAAATAACTAAAACTAGTAATAATTTGCGAAACACGTATTTCAACACCCTATAAACCCATGTTTCGGTAATGTTGCCACACTAACCATTTGTTAAGTGCGTCAGTGTTGCCAAAACTTGATTTACGATGGTATATTATAGTTATAAAAATTGACACGGGCTTCAATGTCTATTGTCTAGGAATTTAAAAATCTTTAAAATCAAGAATCAAAATTTAATCAAATGCTAATCTAATTTTTACACTAATCAGTAAACTTATCATGACCGTTAAATTATTTATATAATATTGAAACATAAAAGTAATTAAATGAAACGTTCTTATATTGATATGTTTTAAGAAATTTATATTAAAGGCAGGGATTGCCCCGACCATCATTTTATTCTAAAATTATTATCAACTATTATATTTTCAAAATCAAAATATCTTCAATAAATATAATTCAGTGGGATTAAACTTCGTTTATGTTTCATGAATTAAAAAGCAAACTGAGTCGAAGCAGTTATGTTTTCGCTGACCAGCCGACGAAGCGATGGCAATCGTTCCTCCTATTCAAGGGCGCAAGGATCTGTACCACCCACTTTAAACACGTCAGTAATATGCATGGTCATAAAATTAGATCAAGTTCCGGTTGCAGTGTCGAGGAACCAGTGGACAACCAGTAGCCAGTCAGTTAGTCGGCAATGCATCGGTGAGGTCCATGACATTACGGAAAAACTTGAGTGCTTGCACTGTCAGATAATTCATTTGTTCGTCTGTCTGATCTTGTTGTAAATAAAGTAATAGCGTCGATACAACAGATATTTAGATACAAATATTTCCATAGTGTGAAATGTAAGCTACTAATATTCATTCGTACATAACGTTCACTGAGGATTATTAAAAAGTAATTGATAGCCATAATTTAAATAAGCATTTAGTTTCTAAAGTAACAAAGAAAAGCAGTGGAGAGGGCCAAAGAAATAATGACTATAAATATTTAAAGCCGTCCAAGTTATTTACCTCCGAAGATATTTATTGATAATTCTCGCAGGTGTCTGATGTTTGCGGAAGTCTCATGCGGCAGCGGTGCGTGTTGCATATCACATTTTTTCTAATATCATGCAATTATAAGTGAATGTACGGAGAGTGCACCTCCGTCTACCTAGATGCCATAATATTCAAATCTAGCTCGTATCTCCATTGGAAAGTGACTAATATGGCTTGGCAACACAAACTTTTATAGACGATTAATCTGCTAAACATTTTGCACGTTGCTACTATGAATGAGTCGTAAGTTTATCTGTTAGAGTTCGTTTTCGTGTTTCAGTGATCTCTGAATGTACGGCTGGTACTTTCTTGCAATTTTAAGACTTTAGTATCGAGTGCAGACAATTTGTTATCGATTGTTTCAAATAGAATACGATAAGTGGTGTGAGACAGAAAATAATAATTCAATTATAAATCACGCGGCGTGTTGTAGGAGAAGCCGATCACTCGAAAACTAACTTTGGCCTATCATATTGTCACATGAATACCACTAGTACGGTGTACATATTTAGTACATGGTTTATTACGGTGTGTGAGTGTGTGGCATGTGTGTGTTTATGTGTTAGTCTAGATGTCGAGTTTTTTATTTATTACATTGTACAGAAAAGTACATTGTGCTTGGGGTGTATTCTAAAAAAATTAATAAAACTAGAAATACCGATGAAGAAATAATGTAGTAGTATTGTAAAGTACGAAAAAGCTGTACATCGACAGGGCATTATGAACAGAAGAAGATAGCATATAAATGATTTTAGATATAGAACCCCGCTCAATATTAGGATACAATAACTTAGGTCATATTGTACCAAATTAGGATACTTTGTGTGGTGCAACGTAACCTATGTTTTAAATATATAATAACAAGTTCCAAATTTGATTTACAAACTGGTATTAATTTCACCAGGTGAGTCGCTCATCTAACCAAATTACGTACAAACATAAATATTAAACAATCACATCAACACTAAAATTCCGCCTCAGGTGACATTGTCACACTCAGATGTCAGAACGTCAGAACTGATCGAACACCGCTCACCACGGTACACTGTTATTACAAGTGTGAAGCT